>JASTWF010001570.1:52500-72649 GCA_030390025.1 Squalus acanthias
AGTGTGTCAGTATTTACAGGGGGTCCCCGGGAGTGCGTCAGTATTTACAGGGGGTCCCAGGGAGTGTGTCAGTATTTACAGGGGGTCCCCGGGAGTGTGTCAGTATTTACAGGGGGTCCCCGGGAGTGTGTCAGTATTTACAGGGGGTCCCCGGGAGTGTGTCAGTATTTACAGGAGGTCCCCGGGCAGTGTGTCAGTATTTACAGGGGGTCCCCAGGAGTGTGTCAGTATTTACAGGGGGTCCCCGGGAGTGTGTCAGTATTTACAGGGGGTCCCCGGGAGTGCGTCAGTATTTACAGGGGGTCCCCGGGGAGTGTGTCAGTATTTACAGGGGGTCCCCGGGAGTGCGTCAGTATTTACAGGGGGTCCCCGGGAGTGTGTCAGTATTTACAGGGGTTCCCGGGGAGTGTGTCAGTATTTACAGGGGGTCCCCGGGAGTGTGTCAGTATTTACAGGGGGTCCCCGGGAGTGTGTCAGTATTTACAGGGGGTCCCCGGGAGTGTGTCAGTATTTACAGGGGGTCCCGGGAGTGTGTCAGTATTTAGAGTGGGTCCCCGGGAGTGTATCAGTATTTACAGGGGGTCCCCGGGAGTGCGTCAGTATTTACAGGGGGTCCCCGGGGAGTGTGTCAGTATTTACAGGGGGTCCCCGGGAGTGCGTCAGTATTTACAGGGGGTCCCCGGGAGTGTGTCAGTATTTACAGGGGGTTCCCGGGGAGTGTGTCAGTATTTACAGGGGGTCCCCGGGAGTGTGTCAGTATTTACAGGGGGTCCCCGGGAGTGTGTCAGTATTTACAGGGGGTCCCCGGGAGTGTGTCAGTATTTACAGGGGGTCCCCGGGAGTGTGTCAGTATTTAGAGTGGGTCCCCGGGAGTGTATCAGTATTTACAGGGGGTCCCCGGGAGTGTGTCAGTATTTACAGGGGGTCCCCGGGGAGTGTGTCAGTATTAACAGGGGGTCCCCGGGAGTGCGTCAGTATTTACAGGGGGTCCCCAGGAGTGTGTCAGTATTTACAGGGGGTCCCCGGGAGTGTGTCAGTATTTACAGGGGGTCCCCGGGAGTGTGTCAGTATTTACAGGGGGTCCCCGGGAGTGTGTCAGTATTTACAGGAGGTCCCCGGCAGTGTGTCAGTATTTACAGGGGGTCCCCAGGAGTGTGTCAGTATTTACAGGGGGTCCCCGGGAGTGTGTCAGTATTTACAGGGGGTCCCCGGGAGTGTGTCAGTATTTACAGGGGGTCCCCGGGAGTGTGTCAGTATTTACAGGGGGTCCCGGGAGTGTGTCAGTATTTACAGGGGATCCCTCGGAGTGTGTCAGTATTTACAGGGGGTCCCCGGTAGTGTGTCAGTATTTACAGGGGGGGTCACTGGGAGTGTGTCAGTATTGACAGGGGGTCCCCGGGAGTGTGTCAGTATTTACAGGGGGTCCCGGGGAGTGTGTCAGTATTTACAGGGAGTCCCCGGGAGTGTGTCAGTATTTACAGGGGGTCCCACGGAGTCTGTCAGTATTTACAGGGGGTTTCCGGGAGTGTGTCAGTATTTACAGGGGGTCCCCGGGAGTGAGTCAGTATTTACAGGGGGTCCCCGGGAGTGTGTCAGTATTTACAGGGTGTCCCCGGGAGTGTGTCAGTATTTACAGGGGGTCCCTGGGAGTGTGTCAGTATTTACAGGGGATCCCCGGGAGTGTGTCAGTATTTACAGGGGGTGTCCCTGGGAGTGTCTGTATTTACAGGGGGTCCCCGGGAGTGTGTCAGTATTTAAAGGGGGTTCCCGGGAGTGGGTCAGTATTTACAGGGGGTCCCCGGGAGTGAGTCAGTATTTACAGGGGGTCCCCGGGAGTGTGTCAGTATTTATAGGGGGTCCCCGCGAGTTAGTCAGTATTTACAGGGGGTCCCCGGGGAGTGTGTCAGTATTTATAGGGGGTTCCCGGGAGTGTGTCAGTATTTACAGGGGGTCCCTGGGAGTGTGTCAGTATTTACAGGGGGTCCCCGGGAGTGTGTCAGTATTTACAGGGGTTCCCCGGGAGTGTGTCAATATTTACAGGGGGTCCCCGGGGAGTGTGTCAGTATTGACAGGGGGTCCCCGGGAGTGTGTCAGCAGGCGGTGAAGAAGGCAAATGGTATGTTGGCCTGCATAGCGAAAGGGTTTGAGTATAGGATCAGGGATGTCCTGCTGCAGTTGTACAGGGCCTTGGTGAGACCACACCTTGAGTACTGTGTGCAGTTTTGGTCGCCTTATCTGAGGAAGGATGTTCTTGCCATGGAAGGAGTTCAGCGAAGATTCACAAGGCTGATACCTGGGATGGCAGGAATGACATAGGAGAGATTGGGTCGATTGGGCTTATACTCGCTGGAGTATAGAAGAATGAGAGGGGATCTCATCGAAACATATAAAATTCTGACAGGTCTGGACAAACAAGATGCAGGAAGAATGTTCCCAATGGTCGGAGAGTCCAGAACCAGGGGTCACAGTCTAAGGATAAGGGGTAAGCCATTTAGGACAGAAATGAGGAGGAATTTCTTCACCCAGAGAGTGGTGAACCTGTGGAATTCTCTACCACAGAAGGTAGTTGAGGCCAAGTCATTAAATATATTCAAGAATGAGTTAGATATATTTCTTAAAACTAAAGGTATCAAGGGATATGGGGAGAAGGCAGGGACAGGGTACTGAGTTTGGATGATCAGCCATGATCTCATTGAATGGCGGAGCAGGCTCGAGGGGCCGAATGGCCTACTCCTGCTCCTATCTTCTATGTTTCTATGTTACAAGGGGTCCCCGGGAGTGTGTCAGTATTTACAGGGGGTCCCCGGGAGTGTGACAGTATTTACAGGGGGTCCCCGGGAATGTGTCAGTATTTACAGGGGGTCCCCGGGAGTGTGTCAGTATTTACAGAGGGTCCCCGGGAGTGTGTCAGTATTTACAGGGGGTCCCTGGGAGTGTGTCAGTATTTACAGGGGATCCCCGGGAGTGTGTCAGTATTTACAGGGGTCCCCGGGAGTGTGTCAGTATTTACAGGGGGGTCCCCGGAGTGTGTCCAGTATTTACAGGGGTGTCACCGGGAGTGTGTCAGTATTTACAGGGTGCCCCCGGGAGTGTGTCAGTATTTACAGGGGTCCCCGGGAGTGTGTCAATATTTACATGTGGTCTCCCGGGAGTGAGTCAGTATTTACTGTGGGTCCCCGGGGGGTGTGTCAGTATTCCTCCAGGGGGTCCCCGGGGAGCTGTGTAGTATTTATAGGGTGTCCCCGGGAGTCAGTTCAGTATTTACAGAGGGTCCCGGGAGTGTGTCAAGTATTTACAGGGGTCCCTCGGGAGTGTGTCAGTATTTACAGGGGGTCCCGGGAGTGTGTCAGATTTACAGGGGGTCTCGAGTGTGTTAATATTTACAGGGGGTCCCCGGGAGTGTTCAGTATATACAGGGGGTCACCAGGAGGTGTGTCAGTATTACAGGGGGTCCCTGGGAGTGTGTCAGTATTTACAGGGTGTCCCGGGAGTGTGTCAGTATTTACAGGGTGTCCCGGGGAGTGTGTCAGTATTTACAGGGTGTCACCAGGAGTGTGTCAGTATTTACAGGGGGTCCCTGGGAGTGTGTCAGTATTTACAGGTGGGTCCCCGGGAGTGTGTCAGTATTTACAGGGGGTCACCGGGAGTGTGTCAGTATTTACAGGGGGTCCCGGAGTGTGTCAATATTTACATGTGGTCTCCGGGAGTGTGTCAGTATTTACAGGGGGTCCCCAGGAGTGTGTCAGTATTTACAGGGGGTCCCCGGGAGTGTGTCAGTATTTACAGGTGGTCCCCGGGAGTGTGTCAGTATTTACAGGGGGTCCCCAGGAGTGTGTCAATATTTACAGGGGGTCCCCGGGAGTGAGTCAGTATTTACAGGGGGTCCCGGGGAGTGTGTCAGTATTCTCAGGGTGTCCCCGGGAGTCAGTTAGTATTTATAGGGGGTCCCCGGGAGTGTATCAGTATTTACAGGAGGTGCTCGGGAGTGTGTCAGTATTTACAGGGGGTCCCCGGGAGTGTGTCAGTATTTACAGGGGGTCCCCGGGAGTGTGTCAGTATTTACAGGGGGTCCCCGGGAGTGTGTCAGTATTTACAGGGGGTCCCCGGGTGTGTGTCAGTATTTACAGGGAGTCTCCGGGAGTGTGTCAGTATTTACAGGGAGTCCCCGGGAGTGTGTCAGTATTTACACGGTGTCCCCGGGAGTGTATCAGTATTTACAGGGAGTCCCCGGGAGTGTGTCAGTATTTACAGGGGGTCCCCGGGAGTGTGTCAGTATTTACAGGGGGTCCCCGGGAGTGTGTCAGTATTTACACGGTGTCCTCGGGGAGTGTGTCAGTATTTACAGGGGGTCCCCGGGAGTGTGTCAGTATTTACAGGGTGTCCCCGGGGAGTGTGTCAGTATTTACAGGGGGTACCTGGGAGTGTGTCAGTATTTACAGGGGATCCCCGGGAGTGTGTCAGTATTTACAGGGGATCCCCGGGAGTGTGTCAGTATTTATAGGGGGTCCCCGGGAGTGAGTCAGTATTTACAGGGGGGTCCCTGGGAGTGTGTCGGTATTTACAGGGGTTCCCCGGGTGTGAGTCCGTATTTACACGGTGTCCCCGGGAGTGAGATGGTATTTACGTGGTTCCCCAGGCGTGTTTGATGGGAGAGAGTAGAGGAAGATTTACCCTGTATCTAACCTGTGCTGTACCTGCCCTGGGAGTGTTTGATAGGACAGTGTAGAGGGAGCTTTACTCTGTATCTAACACCGTGCTGTACCTGCCCTGGGAGTGTTTGATAGGACCGTGTAGAGGGAGCTTTACTCTGTATCTTACACCGTGCTGTACCTGCCCTGGGAGTGTTTGATGGGACAGTGCAGAGGGAGCTTTACTCTGTATTTAACCCGTGCTGTACCTGCCCTGGGACTGTTTGATGGGGACAGTGTAGAGGGAGCTTTACTCTGTATGTAACCCATGCTGTACCTGCCCTGGGAGTGTTTGATGGGGACAGTGTAGAGGGAGCTTTATTCTGCATCTAACCCATGCTGTACCTGCCCTGGGAGTGTTTGATGGGGACAGTGTAGTGGGAGCTTTATTCTGCATCTAACCGTGCTGTACCTGCCCTGGGAGTGTTTGATGGGACAGTGTAGAGGGAGCTTTACTCAATAACTAACCCGTGCTGTACCTGCCCTGGGAGTGTTTGATGGGACAGTGTAGAGGGAGCTTTACTCAATATCTAACGCGTGCTGTACCTGCCCTGGGAGTGTTTGATGGGACAGTGTAGAGGGATCTTTACTCTGTATCTAACTCATGCTGTTCATGCCCTGGGAGTGTTTGATGGGGACAGTGTAGAGGGAGCTTTACTCTGTATCTAACCCGTGCTGTACCTGCCCTGGGAGTGTTTGATGGGGACAGTGTAGAGGGAGCTTTACTCTGTATCTAACTCGTGCTGTACCTGCCCTGGGAGTGTTTGATGGGATAGTGTAGAGGGGGCTTTGCTCTGTGTCTAACCCAGTGCTGTACCTGCCCTGGGAGTGTTTGATGGGACAGTGTCGAGGGAGCTTTACTCTGTATCTAACCCGTGCTGTACCTGCCCTGGGAGTGTTTGATGGGACAGTGTAGAGGGAGCTTTACTCTGTATCTAACCCGTGCTGCCCTTGAGCCATGGATCTGTCTGCAATTGGAGGGAACGTTGTGGCATTGCAGGAAATGCCACCTTTGACCCATAGGCTGCATGCTGGGGCCAAATTTTGCCAGGGAGGCAGGCGAGGCTGGGCTCGCATTCTAAGATGGCTCCTGTCTGCCCTCTCAGTTGGACATCAAAGATTCCACGGACGCTATTGGAAGGAGAGCATGGGGGAGGTTTCTACCCGGTGTCCTGGGCCCAATACTTATCCTGCAAGCAACTCCCACCGAAAATAAGACCCAACCCAACTGCTCATTCAGCTCATTGGCGCTCGTGGGATCTTGCTGTGCAGCAAATGGCCCTACAATAGAGCAGTCCTGAGTTAAGGATAGGACCGCGACGGCCTTCTCTCCCAGGTCACCTTGCAGGATTGGTACCGTGGGCAAGTTGGTGGCGTGGATGGGGTGGCGGGGGGGGGGGGGGGGGCGGGGCGCGCCTGTGCGACCCCTGACCCCAGGAAGTTCTCAACACCGTCAGGAGAGGAGAACTTTTCCCAAACGACTCTGGGAAGCGAGGGTCGGCTGGAGAGATGCTTTCCAGATGTGGGGGGGGCTCAGACTTTGTCGCTGCTGAGCTCCAATCGGGCTCCTGTGTCCACCACCCCCCCTCCCTCCCCCCATCTCCCTCGTTGCAAGGAGTCTGCTCAAGCAATGGTTCATGGGCGGTGTTTGAAGGTGGAGGGGCCTGAGGGTGTAAAATGGAGGGGATCGGAGTGTCCACTCCATCCTCCTCCAACGCCTCTCCACCGTCATCCAGTTGGGTGGAACTGCACTCGCCTGGTTCCATTCTTATCTATCTAATCGTAGCCAGGGAATCACCTGCAACGGCTTCTCTTCCCACTCCCGCACCGTTACCTCTGGTGTCCCCCAAGGATCTATCCTTGGCCCCCTCCTCTTTCTCATCTACATGTTGCCCCTTGGCGACATCACCCGAATACACAGCGTCAGTTTCCACATGTACACTGACCACACCCAGCTCTACCTCACGACCTCTTCTCGAACCCTCCATGGTCTCTAAATTGTCCGACTGCTTGTCCGACATCCAGTTTTGGATGAGCAGAAATTTTCTCCAATTAAGTATTGGGAAGACCGAAGCCATTGTCTTTGGTCCCCGCCCCAAACTCCGTTCCCTAGCCCCCGACTCCATCCCTCTCCCTAACATCTGTTTGAGGCTGAACCACACTGTTCGCAACCTTGGCGTCATATTTGACCCTGAAATGAGCTTCCGACCACATATCCGCAGCATAACAAAGACCGCCTACTTCCACCTCCGTAACATCGCCCGTCTCCGCCCCTGCCTCAGCTCATCCGCTGCTGAAACCCTCATCCATGCCTTTGTTACCTCTAGACTCGACTATTCCAACGCACTCCTGGCCGGCCTCCCACCTTCCACCCTCCGTACCCATCAGCTCGTCCAAAGCTCGGCTGCCCCGTGTCCTAACTCGCACCAAGTCTCGTTCACCCATCACCCCTGTGCTCGCTGACCTACATTGGCTCCCGGTTAAGCAACGCCTCGATTTCAAAATTCTCATCCTCATTTTCAAATCCCTCCGTGGCCTCCTCGCCCCCCTCTCCCTATCTCTGTAACCTCCTCCGGCCCAACAACCCCCCGAGATCTCTGCGCTCCTCAAATTCTGGCCTCTCGTGCATCCCCGATTTCCATCGCTCCGCTATTGGCGACCGCGCCCAGGCCCCGAGCTCTGGAATTCCCTCCCTAAACCTCTCCGCCTCTACCTCCTCCTTGAAGACGCTCCTTAAAACCGACCTCTTTGACCCAGCTTTTGGTCACCTGTCCCTAATATCTCCTGATGTGGCTCGGTGTCAAATTTTGTTTGATAATCGCTCCTGTGAAGCACCTTGGGACGTTTTACTATGTTAAAGGTGCTATATAAAGGCAGATTGGTGTTGTTGTGTAAAATGGTTGGAAATGGACCTGAAAAATTCCCGATAAAGTACGAAAATAAGGTTTACATTCCCAGGAATATTCACCCCAGGGAGTGAGGGGGTTGACACGGTGGCTGGAGGCGAATAAGAAAACAACTGGAGACTTGTGAATAATGGTCAATGAAAGATGCGACCCATTGTCCAATCGCCCTCTCTCTCTCTCTCTCCGTTAACAGGGCGCTGGCCGTTCCACTCGGCTGCTCCGCTGGGCTCATCCCTTTCCACGTCCATTAAGCAGCCGCCGCCCCGGGATGTCGGAGTCTCAGACAGACCTCGTCCGTTCCCCGGGACACAAATCCCAGCCGGACCCAGGGGGTGACGCCGCGCGCAACGGTGAGTGATGTCTGGCCGTCCTCCTCTGCAACCGGCCCGGGCAGTGGCGGTGGTTCGTGTTTGGACAGTCGACTGTATCCCCGCGTTTGGGCGAGTTGGAGAACAGACGGGGTGGGGGAGGGGTGTGCGAGGGGGTGGGGGTGCGGGGTGGGGCTGGATGTGGACAGTTGCTTCCCGAACCCTTAAATATCCCACTCTGGGATGTGGCGGGTACGGGGTTATGGAGACCAGAACTGTGCACAGTGCTCCAGGTGTGATATGGAGACTGGAACTGTGCACAGTGCTCCAAGTGTGATATGGAGACCAGAACTGTGCACAGTGCTCCACGTGTGATATGGAGACCGGAACAGTGCACAGTGCTCCAAGTGTGATATGGAGACCAGAACTGTGCACAGTGCTCCAAGTGTGATATGGAGACCAGAACTGTGCACAGTGCTCCAAGTGTGATATGGAGACCAGAACTGTGCACAGTGCTCCAAGTGTGTTATGGAGACCAGAACTGTGCACAGTGCTCCACGTGTGATATGGAGACCGGAACAGTGCACAGTGCTCCAAGTGTGATATGGAGACCAGAACTGTGCACAGTGCTCCACGTGTGATATGGAGACCGGAACAGTGCACAGTGCTCCAAGTGTGATATGGAGACCAGAACTGTGAACAGTGCTCCAAGTGTGATATGGAGACCAGAACTGTGCACAGTGCTCCAAGTGTGATATGGAGACCAAAACTGTGCACAGTGCTCCAAGTGTGATATGGAGACCGGAACTGTGCACAGTGCTCCAAGTGTGATATGGAGACCAGAACTGTGCACAGTGCTCCAAGTGTGATATGGAGACCAGAACTGTGCACAGTGCTCCAGGTGTGATATGGAGACCAGAACTGTGCACAGTACTCCAAGTGTGATATGGAGACCAGAACTGTGCACAGTGCTCCAGGTGTGATATGGAGACCAGAACTGTGCACAGTACTCCAAGTGTGATATGGAGACCGGAACAGTGCACAGTGCTCCAAGTGTGATATGGAGACCAGAACTGTGCACAGTGCTCCAAGTGTGATATGGAGACCAGAACTGTGCACAGTGCTCCAAGTGTGATATGGAGACCAGAACTGTGCACAGTGCTCCAAGTGTGTTATGGAGACCAGAACTGTGCACAGTGCTCCACGTGTGATATGGAGACCAAAACTGTGCACAGTGCTCCAAGTGTGATATGGAGACCGGAACTGTGCACAGTGCTCCAAGTGTGATATGGAGACCAGAACTGTGCACAGTGCTCCAAGTGTGATATGGAGACCAGAACTGTGCACAGTGCTCCAGGTGTGATATGGAGACCAGAACTGTGCACAGTGCTCCAAGTGTGATATGGAGACCAAAACTGTGCACAGTGCTCCAAGTGTGATATGGAGACCGGAACTGTGCACAGTGCTCCAAGTGTGATATGGAGACCAGAACTGTGCACAGTGCTCCAAGTGTGATATGGAGACCAGAACTGTGCACAGTGCTCCAGGTGTGATATGGAGACCAGAACTGTGCACAGTACTCCAAGTGTGATATGGAGACCAGAACTGTGCACAGTGCTCCAGGTGTGATATGGAGACCAGAACTGTGCACAGTACTCCAAGTGTGATATGGAGACCAGAACTGTGCACAGTGCTCCAGGTGTGATATGGAGACCAGAACTGTGCACAGTGCTCCAAGTGTGATATGGAGACCAGAACTGTGCACAGTGCTCCAAGTGTGATATGGAGACCAGAACTGTGCACAGTGCTCCAGGTGTGATATGGAGACCAGAACTGTGCACAGTGCTCCAAGTGTGATATGGAGACCAGAACTGTGCACAGTGCTCCAAGTGTGATATGGAGACCAGAACTGTGCACAGTGCTCCAAGTGTGATATGGAGACCAGAACTGTGCACAGTGCTCCAGGTGTGATATGGAGACCAGAACTCTGCACAGTATTCCAAGTGTGATATGGAGACCAGAACTGTGCACAGTGCTCCAAGTGTGATATGGAGACCAGAACTGTGCACAGTGCTCCAAGTGTGATATGGGGACCAGAACTGTGCACATTGCTCCAAGTGTGATATGGGGACCGGAACTGTGCACAGTGCTCCAAGTGTGATATGGAGACCAGAACTGTGCACAGTATTCCAAGTGTGATATGGAGACCAGAACTGTGCACAGTGCTCCAAGTGTGATATGGAGACCAGAACTGTGCACAGTGCTCCAAGTGTGATATGGAGACCAGAACAGTGCACAGTGCTCCAAGTGTGATATGGAGACCAAAACTGTGCACAGTGCTCCAAGTGTGATATGGAGACCAGAACTGTGCACAGTGCTCCACGTGTGATATGGAGACCGGAACAATGCACAGTGCTCCAAGTGTGATATGGAGACCAGAACTGTGCACAGTGCTCCAGGTGTGATATGGAGACCAGAACTGTGCACAGTACTCCACGTGTGATATGGAGACCAGAACTGTGCACAGTGCTCCAGGTGTGATATGGAGACCAGAACTGTGCACAGTACTCCAAGTGTGATATGGAGACCAGAACTGTGCACAGTGCTCCAGGTGTGATATGGAGACCAGAACTGTGCACAGTGCTCCAAGTGTGATATGGAGACCAGAACTGTGCACAGTGCTCCAAGTGTGATATGGAGACCAGAACTGTGCACAGTGCTCCAGGTGTGATATGGAGACCAGAACTGTGCACAGTGCTCCAAGTGTGATATGGAGACCAGAACTGTGCACAGTGCTCCAAGTGTGATATGGAGACCAGAACTGTGCACAGTGCTCCAAGTGTGATATGGAGACCAGAACTGTGCACAGTGCTCCAGGTGTGATATGGAGACCAGAACTGTGCACAGTATTCCAAGTGTGATATGGAGACCAGAACTGTGCACAGTGCTCCAAGTGTGATATGGAGACCAGAACTGTGCACAGTGCTCCAAGTGTGATATGGGGACCAGAACTGTGCACAGTGCTCCAAGTGTGATATGGGGACCGGAACTGTGCACAGTGCTCCTAGTGTGATATGGAGACCAGAACTGTGCACAGTATTCCACGTGTGATATGGAGACCAGAACTGTGCACAGTGCTCCAGGTGTGATATGGAGACCAGAACTGTGCACAGTGCTCCAAGTGTGATATGGAGACCAGAACTGTGCACAGTGCTCCAAGTGTGATCTGGAGACCAGAACTCTGCACAGTGCTCCAAGTGTGATATGGAGACCAGAACTGTGCACATTATTCCAAGTGTGATATGGAGACCAGAACTCTGCACAGTATTCCAAGTGTGATATGGAGACCAGAACTGTGCACAGTGCTCCAAGTGTGATATGGAGACCAGAACTGTGCACAGTGCTCCAAGTGACGTATGGAGACCAGAACTGTGCACAGTGCTCCAAGTGTGATATGGGGACCGGAACTGTGCACAGTGCTCCAAGTGACGTATGGAGACCAGAACTGTGCACAGTGCTCCAAGTGTGTTATGATGACCAGAACTGTGCACAGTGCTCCAAGTGTGATATGGGAACCAGAACTGTGCACGGTGCTCCAAGTGTGATATGGAGACCAGAACTGTGCACAGTGCTCCAAGTGTGATATGGAGACCAGAACTGTGCACAGTGCTCCAAGTGTGATATGGAGACCAGAACTGTGCACAGTGCTCCAAGTGTGATATGGAGACCAGAACTGTGCACAGTGCTCCAAGTGTGATATGGAGACCAGAACTGTGCACAGTGCTCCAAGTGTGATATAGAGTCCAGAACTGTGCGCAGTGCTCCAAGTGTGATATGGAGACCAGAACTGTGCACAGTGCTCCAAGTGTGATATGGAGACCAGAACTGTGCACAGTGCTCCAAGTGTGATATAGAGTCCAGAACTGTGCGCAGTGCTCCAAGTGTGATATGGAGACCAGAACTGTGCACAGTGCTCCAAGTGTGATATGGAGACCAGAACTGTGCACAGTGCTCCAAGTGTGATATAGAGTCCAGAACTGTGCGCAGTGCTCCAAGTGTGATATGGAGACCAGAACTGTGCACAGTGCTCCAAGTGTGATATGGAGACCAGAACTGTGCACAGTGCTCCAAGTGTGGGCTAACCAAGCTTCGATACAGGTTTAACATAACTTCACTACTTTTCAATTCTGTCCCTCTAGAAATAAACCCTAGTGCTTGGTTTGATTTTTTTATGGCCTTATTAACCGGCGTCGCTACTTTGAGTGATTTGTGTATCTGTACGCCCAGATCCCTCTGCTCCTCTACCCTATTTAGACACTGATTTTCCAAGGAGTATGTGGCCTCCTTATTCTTCCTACCAAAATGCACCACCTCACACTGATCTATATTGAGGTTCATTTGCCAATTAAATGCCCATACTACGAGTTTATTAATGTCCTCTTGTATTTTGTCGCAGTCCTCCTCTGTATTAACTACATCCCTCCATCATATGCAAGGTGGCTCCATAGGAAAATTTCAACTTACTTGGGAATTGGGCAGACAGGTGGCAGATGAAGTTTAACAGAGAGAAGCGCAAAGTGCTTCACATAGAGCCAAAAAAATCCAGGAAAGGATTATTTTAACAGAATTAAAATAAGGTGCATCCCACTCCAAAGACTTAAGCATGAAAATCCAGGCTGACACTCCCCTGGTGCCAGTACTGAGGGAGCACCGCACTGTCGGAGGGACTGTACTGAGGGAGCACCGCACTGTCGGAGGGGCGGTACTGAGGGAGCGCCGCACTGTCGGAGGGGCGGTACTGAGTGAGCGCCGCACTGTCGGAGGGGCGGTACTGAGGGAGCGCAGCACTGTCGGAGGGGCAGTACTGAGGGAGCGTCGCACTGTCGGAGGGGCGGTATTGAGGGAGCGCCGCACTGTCGGAGGGGCAGCACTGAGGGAGCGCCGCACTGTCGGAGGGGCGGTACTGAGGGAGCGCCGCACTGTCGGAGGGGCAGTACTGAGGGAGCGCCGCACTGTCGGAGGGGTGGTATTGAGGGAGCGCCGCACTGTCGGAGGGGCAGTACTGAGGGAGCGCCGCACTGTTGGAGGGGCGGTACTGAGGGAGCGCCGCACTGTCGGAGGGGCGGTACTGAGGGAGCGCCGCACTGTCGGAGGGGCGGTACTGAGGGAGCGCCGCACTGTCGGAGGGGTGGTACTGAGGGAGCGCCGCACTGTCGGAGGGGCGGTACTGAGGGAACGCCGCACTGTCGGAGGTGCCATCTTTCGGGATGAGACGTTAAACCCGAGGTCCCCGTCTGCCTTCTCAGGTGGATGTAAAAGATCCCACGCCCACTATTGGAAGAAGAGCAGGGGGGAGTTCTCCCCGGTGTCCTGGGGCCAATATTTATCCCTCAACCAACATCACTAAAAACAGATGATCTGGTCATTATCACAGTGCTGTTTGTGGGAGCTTGCTGTGCGCAAATTGGCTGCCGCGTTTCCTACATTACAACAGTGACCACACTTCAAAAGTACTTCATTGGCTGTGAAGTGCTTTGGGACGTCCTGAGGTGGTGCAAGGCGCTGGAGAGATGCGAGTCTTTTTTTAAAATGAAAGAGATCTGGGGGGTCCAGACAGACCACAAATTGAATCTACAGCATCAATGCTCGGTGGCTGTGAGTGAAACAAAGCAGATGTTGGGATGCATTAGATATTGAGCCGAAATAGTGAGGTGATCCTGACTCTATGGGCTGGATTTTGTCTTGGGGTCGGGTTGGGGTCGTGTCATCCGCATTTCGTGTTATCCACCCGCCTGCAATTGGATGTGGGAGATTGATGCAATTTTCACTTCATTGGGCAATTGAGTTCCAGCATGTGGGAACCCATGAACCAATTAGTGTTTTCAGTCTGAAAGTCGCAGGTCAGAGACTGCCTGGCCTCAGAGATTGCCTGGCCTTTGCTGTGAGAGGACCTGGATGCAAAATGAGCAGAATCTCAGAGAGAGAGAGAGAGAGAGAGACAGAGAGAGAGAGAGAGACAGACAGAGAGAGAGAGAGAGACAGAGAGAGAGAGAGAGAGAGAGAATTTTTTTGCAACCAAGTCCTCCCAGGCAGTCTCTGAAGACATTCAATGCAGCAGCATCAGAGGCGATTTTCAGACCTAATACTACTACTACCTTCATCACATCTCCGTTGTAATAGTGGACCTGCAGCCGATAGTCAGCTATCCACTTGTGCTCCCGCCAGGTTTCACTGGCGTCTTTCAGATCAGGCGTGCTTCACGTGGGAAAAGGGTTAAACTAGCTAAAACGTTTCAAAATAGCATTACAGAGCCAATTTGGGGCTTGTTAAGGGCTTTAATGGCCTCTCCCGCCTCTTGGAGGTGGGACGGAGTCGGGACCCCCGAATCTGCAACTTTAACCCCCCCACACGCCTCCAAACCCGACTCCACGGGTCATTGAAAATCCAGCACTTTATAAATCATTGGTGCGACTGCCCTTAGAACGCCGTGTGCAGTTCTGGACATTCCAAAGCGCTTCACAGCCAAAGAGGGACTTTTGAGGTTCTGGTCACCGGGGATACTGCAGCAGTTCAAAGGAGGCAGAGGAGAGCGACCTGAATGATTGAGGGCAGGGAGGGATAGGATTCGGAGGAGCGATCCCGTAAACCAGGTGACTACAGTTAATCTTTCTAACTGCCCTTTATCACACCTCGGCAGAGAGATAATCTCGGCAATCATTGCAACTGTAATCATCTGGCAGTGTTTTCTGACTATATATGCTGTGACTATATGCATCTCTTCACTTCACCTGATGAAGGAGCAGCGCTCCGAAAGCTTGTGATTTCAAATAAAGCTGTTGGACTATAACCTGGTGTTGTGCGACTTCTCACATTTGTCCACCCAAGTCCAACACCAGCATCTCCACATCATTTAGAAAATCATAATATAGCCAAACAGAGTCAGCATGGTTTTATGAAAGGGAAATCGTGTTTGACAAATTTGCTGGAGTTCTTTGAGGATGTAACGAGCAGGGTGGATAAAGGGGAACCAGTAGATGTGGTGTATTTGGATTTCCAGAAGGCATTCGATAAAGTGCCACATAAAAGGTTACTGCACACGATAAGAGCTCACGGGGTTGGGGGTAATATCTTGGCATGGGTAGAGGATTGGCTAACTAACAGAAAACAGAGAGTCGGGATAAATGGGTCATTTTCAGGTTGGCAATCTATAACTAGTGGGGTGCCGCAGGGATCGGTGCTGGGGCCTCAACTATTTACAATCTATATTAATGACTTGGATGAAGGGACCGAGTGTACTGTAGCCAAAATTGGGCAAAAATCTGGTAGATGGAGTTTAATGTGGGAAAATGCGAGGCTATCCATGTTGGTAGGAAAAATAAAAAAGCAAACTATTATTTAAATGGAGAGAGATTACAAAATGCTGAGGTACAGAGGGACCTGGGAGTCCTTGTACATGAATCACAAAGGGCTGAATTTTGAATGACCCATGGAGTCGGGTTTGGAGGCGTGTGGGGGGTTAAATTTGCGGGGTCGGGGTTTCCGACCCCATCCCGACTCCATCCCGCCTCCACGCAATTTTGACATAATCAGTCGCGGGGTTCCCAACTCCGTCCCGCCTTCAAGAGGCGGGAGAGGCCATTAAAGCCCTTAACAAGCCCTAAATTGGCTCTGTAATGCCATTTTGAAATGTTTTAGCTAGTTTAACCCTTTTCCGACGTGAAGCACGCCTGGTGTGAAACACTCCAGTGAAACCTGGCGGGAGCACAAGTGGATAGCTGACTATCAGCTGCAGGTCCACTATTACAACGGAGATGTGATGAAGGTAGTAGTAGTATTAGGTCTGAAAGTCGCCTCTGATGCTGCTGCATTGAATGTCTTCACAGACTGCCTGGGAGGACTTGGTTGGCAAAAAAATTCTCTCTCTCTCTCTCTCTCTCTCTCTCTCCCCTTCCCCCCCCCCCCCCATCCAGGTCCACTCACATCAAAAGCCAGGCAGGTCCTCTCTCACCAACAGTCTCTGAGACTAGCCAGTCAGCAATGATGACATCATCAGAGACGACTTTCAGACTGAAAACACTAATTAGTTCATGGGTTCCCACATGCTCCAACTCAATTGCCCAATTAAGTGAAAATTGCATCAGGCATCCACATTAATCTGGAGTCGGGGGGGAAACACGAAATGCGGATTACACGACACCAACCCGACCCCAAGACAAAATCCAGCCCAAAAAGTTAGCATGCAGGTGCAGCAAGTAATTAGGAAGGCAAATGGAATGTTGGCCTTTATTGTAAAGGGAATGGAGTATAAAAGTAGGGAAGTCCTGCTACAACTGTACAGGGCGTTGGTGAGACCACACCTGGAGTACTGCGTACAGTTTTGGTCTCCTTATTTAAGGAAGGATATACTTGCATTGGAGGCAGTTCAGAGAAGGTTCACGAGGTTGATTCCGGAGATGAAGGGGTTGTCTTATGAAGAAAGGTTGAGCAGGTTGGGCCTAGACTCATTGGAGTTTAGAAGAATGAGAGGGGATCTTATTGAAACATATAAGATTCTGAGGGGGATTGACAGGGTAGATGCAGAGAGGATGTTTCCCCTCGTGGGGGAATCTAGAACTAGGGGCATAATTTCAGAATAAGGGGGCACCCTTTTAAATCAGAAATGAGGAGGAATTTCTTCTCTCAGAGGGTCGTGAATCTTTGGAATTCTCTGCCCCAGAGAGCTGTGGAGGCTGGGTCAGTGAATATATTTAAGGTGGAGATAGACAGATTTTTGAAAGGTAAGGGAGTCAAGGGTTATGGGGAGCGGGCAGGGAAGTGGAGTTGAGACCAAGATCAGATCAGCCATGATCTTATTGAATGGCGGAGCAGGCTCGAGGGGCCAAATGACCGACTCCTGCTCCTACGGTCTTATGTTCTTATGTCCTATGTTCATTCAGCGCTCCGACACTGAGTGCGCCGTGGACACCCTATCGCCGGCAATCAGCGAAACTCATGAAAACTTGGGCTTTTCCATGATAATATCGCTGTTAAATACCCCATTAAAGTTAGGCCTTGTTGGAATAGGTGTAACTGGGGTTTTAACAGCGTATTGACTGGGAAACCAATGTTCTGGCTCTGAAAAACTAATTTTTATATGTGTCAAATTTCACCATTATGATAAAAATTACAATTTAAAAAACATTTAAAGCTTGTGCATGATATTTCAGCTTTTACCTTAACCCCAGTGTATATCCCAATCTTTATTTCGTTCCCTGTGAGATTTTTAAAAAGTGCAGATAGTTCAGTGCTTTTTATTTCCCGGTTTGCCGCTGGTGAGAATTCTTCAGTGTGATTGGCTGCTTCGACAGCTTGTTGCAGTTCTGGCTGGGAATTCCCCGTTAAAGAGCACGACAATTAATTGCACATCGAGGCAGGTAAACCTCTCGCCACAGCGATCGCGAGATCTCAGTGGGCGGCTTTCTTCGAGGTCGGAGGTGAGCGCCTTAGATTTGCCGCTGACCGCAAATTACGGGCCAACATCTCAGCGAGCGAGTGGCCAATCAATGGAACAAGCTCCCTAGGGAGAATTCCAAAGATTCAGGACCCTCCGAGTGAAGAGATTCCTCCTCATCTCAGTCTTAAATGGCCGACCCCTCAAAAATTCGGGTGGTTCGCGCCACCTGTTAGCGCCACGGAATGGCGGAAAAAATGGCGACCAGCGTTCTTCTGCCAGCTGGGGGACGGGTCTCGCGGCAGCCGCCATTTTTGGCAGGTCGGCGGCGCTGCCATCGGCGAGAGTATTTTAATGAGTTGGAGCGTGACGTCCATTTTGGAGTTCTCTGCCCCCATTGGCGCCCGCGCTAAACCTCGCCAGAGAGCGCTGCCGCTAAAAGGTGTTTCAGCAGAGGTAACGGCCGTGCGGAGTCTGGCAGGACTTAAGAGGACGGAGGCTGACAAGTGGAAAACCTGTAGTGACGCAGGTTAGCAAGGCCATAAAAAAAGCAAACCAAGCACTAGGGTTTATTTCTAGAGGGATAGAATTGAAAAGTAGTGAAGTTATGCTAAACCTGTATTGGACCTTGGTTAGACCACACTTGGAGCACTGCGTACAGTTCTGGTCTCCATATACCTTGGTTAGACCACACTTGGAGCACTGTGCACAGTTCTGGTCTCCATATACCTTGGTTAGACCACACTTGGAGCACTGTGCACAGTTCTGGTCTCCATATACCTTGGTTAGACCACACTTGGAGCACCGTGCACAGTTCTGGTCTCCATATACCTTGGTTAGACCACACTTGGAGCACCGTGCACAGTTCTGGTCTCCATATACCTTGGTTAGACCACACTTGGAGCACCGTGCACAGTTCTGGTCTCCATATACCTTGGTTAGACCACACTTGGAGCACTGTGCACAGTTCTGGTCTCCATATACCTTGGTTAGACCATGCTTGGAGCACTGTGCACAGTTCTGGTCTCCATATACCTTGGTCAGACCACACTTGGAGCACCCTGCACAGTTCTGGTCTCCATATACCTTGGTTAGACCACACTTGGAGTACTGTGCACAGTTCTGGTCTCCATATACCTTGGTTAGACCACACTTGGAGCACTGTGCACAGTTCTGGTCTCCATATACCTTGGTTAGACCACACTTGGAGCACCGTGCACAGTTCTGGTCTCCATATACCTTGGTTAGACCACACTTGGAGCACCGTGCACAGTTCTGGTCTCCATATACCTTGGTTAGACCACACTTGGAGCACCGTGCACAGTTCTGGTCTCCATATACCTTGGTTAGACCACACTTGGAGCACTGTGCACAGTTCTGGTCTCCATATACCTTGGTTAGACCATGCTTGGAGCACTGTGCACAGTTCTGGTCTCCATATACCTTGGTCAGACCACACTTGGAGCACCCTGCACAGTTCTGGTCTCCATATACCTTGGTTAGACCACACTTGGAGTACTGTGCACAGTTCTGGTCACCATATTATAAAAAGGATATAGAGGCACTGGAGAGGGAGCAGA
This sequence comes from Squalus acanthias, assembly GCA_030390025.1. Classification (NCBI taxonomy): domain Eukaryota; kingdom Metazoa; phylum Chordata; class Chondrichthyes; order Squaliformes; family Squalidae; genus Squalus; species Squalus acanthias. The sequence goes on from JASTWF010001570.1 coordinate 71,413, forward strand.
GAACATTTACAAGGATGATACCAGAAATGCGTGGGTATACATATCAGGAAAGGATAAACAGGCTGGGTCTCTTTTCTCTTGAAAAGAGAAGGCCGAGGGGTGACCTAATAGAGGTCTTTAAAATGATGAAAGGTTTTGATAGAGTGGATACAGAGAGAGTGTTTCCACTTGTGTGGAAGAGCATAACTGGAGGCCATCAATATAAGATAGTCACCAAGAAATCCAATAGGGAATTCAGGAGAAACTTCTTTACCCAGAGAGTGGTGAGAATGTGGAACTCGCTACCACAGGGAGTGGTCGAGGCAAATAGTGTCGATGCATCCATGGGGAGGCTAGACAAACATGACATAAGAAAACTACTAGGCACTTGGTCTGAGCATTAAACAAAGCTTTAATCAACTGTTTTACAACATGGAGATCCAGTTGTGTCCTTTACTAGTTCCTGTTAAAGAATGTCCTGAGCAAGCTGGGCCCATGCCCGAGTATTTATACTCTCCCTGGACAGCGCCACCAGCAGGCCGCCCAGTATTATGTCATAAGTCATTTCCCATGAATGACAAGATTCATGTCAAAGCATATGAACATAAGAACATAAGAAATAGGAGCAGGAGTCGGCCATTCGGCCCCTCGAGCCTGCTCCTCCATTCAATGAGATCGTGGCTGATCTTCTACCTCAACTCCACTTTCCCGTCCGATCCCCATATCCCTTGATTCCCCTAGAGTCCAAAAATCTATCTACCTCAGTCTTGAATATATTCAAAGACTCCGCATTCACAGCCCTCTGGGGCAGAGAATTCCAAAGATTCACCACCCTCCGAGTGAAGAAATTCCTCCTCATCTCGGTCCTAAATGCCCGACCCCTTATTCTGAGATTGTGTGACCCCTAGTTCGAGACTCTCTAGCCAGGGGGGAAACGGCCTCTCAGCATCTACCCTGTCAATCCCCCCTTAGAATCTTATATGTTTCAATGAGGGAGAAGGGAATAGAGGGTTACGCTGATAGAGTTAGAAGAGGAAAGACAGGAAGAGGCTCGAGTGGAGCTGAATCCCCCACCATCAACATCCTGGGGGTCACCATTGACCAGAAACTTAACTGGACCAGCCACATAAATATTGTGGCAACAAGAGCAGGTCAGAGGCTGGGTATTCTGCGGCGAGTGTCTCACCTCCTGACTCCCCAAAGCCTTTCCACCATCTACAAGGCACAAGTCAGGAGTGTGATGGAATACTCTCCACTT
>JASTWF010001571.1:0-72573 GCA_030390025.1 Squalus acanthias
GTGTGTCAGTATGTACAGGGTGTCCCCGGGAGTGCGTCAGTATTTACAGGGAGTCCCCGGGATTGTGTCAGTATTTACAGGGGGTCCCTGGGAGTGTTTCAGTATTTACAGGGGGTCCCCGGGAGTGTGTCAGTATTTACAGGGTGTCCCCGGGAGTGTGTCAGTATTTACAGGGTGTCCCCGGGAGTGCGTCAGTATTTACAGGGAGTCCCCGGGATTGTGTCAGTATTTACAGGGTGTCCCTGGGAGTGTTTCAGTATTTACAGGGGGTCCCCGGGAGTGTGTCAGTATTTACAGGGTATCCCCGGGAGTGTGTCAGTATTTACAGGATGCCTCCGGGAGTGTGTCAGTATTTACAGGGGGTCCCTGGGGGTGTGTCAGTATTTACAGGGGCTCCCTGGGAGTGTGTCATTGTTGACAGGATGTCTCCGGGAGTGTGTCAGTATTTACAGGGGGTCCCTGGGAGTGTGTCAGTATTTACAGGTTATCCCCAGGAGTGTGTCAGTATTTACAGGGGGTCCCCGGAAGTGTGTCAGTATTTACAGGGGTTCCCCGGAAGTGTGTCACTATTTACAGGGTACCCGGGTGTGTGTCAGTATTTACAGGGTGTTCCTGGGAGTGAGTCAGTATTTACAGGGGGACCCCGGAAGTATGTCACAATTTACAAGGTTCCCGGAAGTGTGTCAGTATTTACATGAGTCACCGAAAGTGTGTTAGTATTTGCAGCGGGTCCCCGGGGAGTGTCTCAGTATTTACAATGGTCTTCTGGAGTGTGTCAGTATTTACAGGGGTCCCCGGGAGTGTGTCACTATTTACAGGGTCTCCGGGAGTGTATCAGTATTTACAGGGTGCCCGGGTATGTGTCAGTATTTACAGGGGGTCCCCGGAAGTGTGTCACTATTTACAGGGGGTTCCCGGGAGTGTGTCAGTATTTAAAGGTGGTCCCCGGAAGTGTGTCAGTATTTACATGGGTCACCGGGAGTGTGTTAGTATTTACAAGGTCTCCTGGAGTGAGTCAGTATTTACAGGGGGTCTCCGCGAGTGTTTCAGTATTTACAGGGGGTCCCGAGGAGTGTGTCACTATTGACAGGGTCCCTGGGAGTGTGTCAGTATTTACAGGGGGTCCCCGGGACTGTTTCAGTATTTACAGGGTGTCCCCGGGAGTGTGTCAGTATTTACAGGGGGTCCCCGGGAATGTTTCAGTATTTACAGGGGGTCCCCGGGAGTGTGTCACTATTTACAGGGTATCCCCGGGAGTGTGTCACTATTTACAGAGTCTCCGGGAGTGTGTCAGTATTTACAGGGGTCCCCGGGAGGGTGTCAGTATTTACAGGGGGTCTCCGGGAGTGTGTCAGTATTTACAGGGGGTCTCCGGGAGTGTGTCAGTATTTACAGGGTGTCCCCGGGAGTGCGTCAGTATTTAAAGGGAGTCCCCGGGATTGTTTCAGTATTTACAGGGGGTCCCCGGGAGTGTGTCACTATTTACAGGGTATCCCTGGGAGTGTGTCACTATTTACAGAGTCTCCGGGAGTGTGTCAGTATTTACAGGGGTCCCCGGGAGGGTGTCAGTATTTACAGGGGGTCTCCGGGAGTGTGTCAGTATTTACAGGGGGTCTCCGGGAGTGTGTCAGTATTTACAGGGTGTCCCCGGGAGTGCGTCAGTATTTACAGGGAGTCCCCGGGATTGTTTCAGTATTTACAGGGGGTCCCTGGGAGTGTTTCAGTATTTACAGGGGGTCCCCGGGAGTGTGTCAGTATTTACTGGGTATCCCCGGGAGTGTTCAGTATTTACAGGATGCCTCCGGGAGTGTGTCAGTATTTACAGGGGGTCCCCGGGAGTGTGTCAGTATTTACAGGGTGTCCCCGGGAGTGCGTCAGTATTTACAGGGAGTCCCCGGGATTGTGTCAGTATTTACAGGGGGTCCCTGGGAGTGTTTCAGTATTTACAGGGGGTCCCCGGGAGTGTGTCAGTATTTACAGGGGTCCCCGGGAGTGTGACAGTATTTACAGGGTGTCCCCGGGAGTGCGTCAGTATTTACAGGGAGTCCCCGGGATTGTGTCAGTATTTACAGGGGGTCCCTGGGAGTGTTTCAGTATTTACAGGGGGTCCCCGGGAGTGTGTCAGTATTTACAGGGTATCCCCGGGAGTGTGTCAGTATTTACAGGATGCCTCCGGGAGTGTGTCAGTATTTACAGGGGGTCCCTGGGGGTGTGTCAGTATTTACAGGGGCTCCCTGGGAGTGTGTCATTGTTGACAGGATGTCTCCGGGAGTGTGTCAGTATTTACAGGGGGTCCCTGGGAGTGTGTCAGTATTTACAGGTTATCCCCAGGAGTGTGTCAGTATTTACAGGGGGTCCCCGGAAGTGTGTCAGTATTTACAGGGGTTCCCCGGAAGTGTGTCACTATTTACAGGGTACCCGGGTGTGTGTCAGTATTTACAGGGTGTTCCTGGGAGTGAGTCAGTATTTACAGGGGGACCCCGGAAGTATGTCACAATTTACAAGGTTCCCGGAAGTGTGTCAGTATTTACATGAGTCACCGAAAGTGTGTTAGTATTTGCAGCGGGTCCCCGGGGAGTGTCTCAGTATTTACAATGGTCTTCTGGAGTGTGTCAGTATTTACAGGGGTCCCCGGGAGTGTGTCACTATTTACAGGGTCTCCGGGAGTGTATCAGTATTTACAGGGTGCCCGGGTATGTGTCAGTATTTACAGGGGGTCCCCGGAAGTGTGTCACTATTTACAGGGGGTTCCCGGGAGTGTGTCAGTATTTAAAGGTGGTCCCCGGAAGTGTGTCAGTATTTACATGGGTCACCGGGAGTGTGTTAGTATTTACAAGGTCTCCTGGAGTGAGTCAGTATTTACAGGGGGTCTCCGCGAGTGTTTCAGTATTTACAGGGGGTCCCGAGGAGTGTGTCACTATTGACAGGGTCCCTGGGAGTGTGTCAGTATTTACAGGGGGTCCCCGGGACTGTTTCAGTATTTACAGGGTGTCCCCGGGAGTGTGTCAGTATTTACAGGGGGTCCCCGGGAATGTTTCAGTATTTACAGGGGGTCCCCGGGAGTGTGTCACTATTTACAGGGTATCCCCGGGAGTGTGTCACTATTTACAGAGTCTCCGGGAGTGTGTCAGTATTTACAGGGGTCCCCGGGAGGGTGTCAGTATTTACAGGGGGTCTCCGGGAGTGTGTCAGTATTTACAGGGGGTCTCCGGGAGTGTGTCAGTATTTACAGGGTGTCCCCGGGAGTGCGTCAGTATTTACAGGGAGTCCCCGGGATTGTTTCAGTATTTACAGGGGGTCCCCGGGAGTGTGTCACTATTTACAGGGTATCCCTGGGAGTGTGTCACTATTTACAGAGTCTCCGGGAGTGTGTCAGTATTTACAGGGGTCCCCGGGAGGGTGTCAGTATTTACAGGGGGTCTCCGGGAGTGTGTCAGTATTTACAGGGGGTCTCCGGGAGTGTGTCAGTATTTACAGGGTGTCCCCGGGAGTGCGTCAGTATTTACAGGGAGTCCCCGGGATTGTTTCAGTATTTACAGGGGGTCCCTGGGAGTGTTTCAGTATTTACAGGGGGTCCCCGGGAGTGTGTCAGTATTTACTGGGTATCCCCGGGAGTGTTCAGTATTTACAGGATGCCTCCGGGAGTGTGTCAGTATTTACAGGGGGTCCCCGGGAGTGTGTCAGTATTTACAGGGTGTCCCCGGGAGTGCGTCAGTATTTACAGGGAGTCCCCGGGATTGTGTCAGTATTTACAGGGGGTCCCTGGGAGTGTTTCAGTATTTACAGGGGGTCCCCGGGAGTGTGTCAGTATTTACAGGGGTCCCCGGGAGTGTGACAGTATTTACAGGGTGTCCCCGGGAGTGCGTCAGTATTTACAGGGAGTCCCCGGGATTGTGTCAGTATTTACAGGGGGTCCCTGGGAGTGTTTCAGTATTTACAGGGGGTCCCCGGGAGTGTGTCAGTATTTACAGGGTATCCCCGGGAGTGTGTCAGTATTTACAGGATGCCTCCGGGAGTGTGTCAGTATTTACAGGGGGTCCCTGGGGGTGTGTCAGTATTTACAGGGGCTCCCTGGGAGTGTGTCATTGTTGACAGGATGTCTCCGGGAGTGTGTCAGTATTTACAGGGGGTCCCTGGGAGTGTGTCATTATTTACAGGTTATCCCCAGGAGTGTGTCAGTATTTACAGGGGGTCCCCGGAAGTGTGTCAGTATTTACAGGGGTTCCCCGGAAGTGTGTCACTATTTACAGGGTACCCGGGTGTGTGTCAGTATTTACAGGGTGTTCCTGGGAGTGAGTCAGTATTTACAGGGGGACCACGGAAGTATGTCACAATTTACAAGGTTCCCGGAAGTGTGTCAGTATTTACATGAGTCACCGAAAGTGTGTTAGTATTTGCAGCGGGTCCCCGGGGAGTGTCTCAGTATTTACAATGGTCTTCTGGAGTGTGTCAGTATTTACAGGGGTCCCCGGGAGTGCGTCAGTATTTACAGGGAGTCCCCGGGATTGTTTCAGTATTTACAGGGGGTCCCCGGGAGTGTGTCACTATTTACAGGGTATCCCTGGGAGTGTGTCACTATTTACAGAGTCTCCGGGAGTGTGTCAGTATTTACAGGGGTCCCCGGGAGGGTGTCAGTATTTACAGGGGGTCTCCGGGAGTGTGTCAGTATTTACAGGGGGTCTCCGGGAGTGTGTCAGTATTTACAGGGTGTCCCCGGGAGTGCGTCAGTATTTACAGGGAGTCCCCGGGATTGTTTCAGTATTTACAGGGGGTCCCTGGGAGTGTTTCAGTATTTACAGGGGGTCCCCGGGAGTGTGTCAGTATTTACTGGGTATCCCCGGGAGTGTTCAGTATTTACAGGATGCCTCCGGGAGTGTGTCAGTATTTACAGGGGGTCCCCGGGAGTGTGTCAGTATTTACAGGGTGTCCCCGGGAGTGCGTCAGTATTTACAGGGAGTCCCCGGGATTGTGTCAGTATTTACAGGGGGTCCCTGGGAGTGTTTCAGTATTTACAGGGGGTCCCCGGGAGTGTGTCAGTATTTACAGGGGTCCCCGGGAGTGTGACAGTATTTACAGGGTGTCCCCGGGAGTGCGTCAGTATTTACAGGGAGTCCCCGGGATTGTGTCAGTATTTACAGGGGGTCCCTGGGAGTGTTTCAGTATTTACAGGGGGTCCCCGGGAGTGTGTCAGTATTTACAGGGTATCCCCGGGAGTGTGTCAGTATTTACAGGATGCCTCCGGGAGTGTGTCAGTATTTACAGGGGGTCCCTGGGGGTGTGTCAGTATTTACAGGGGCTCCCTGGGAGTGTGTCATTGTTGACAGGATGTCTCCGGGAGTGTGTCAGTATTTACAGGGGGTCCCTGGGAGTGTGTCAGTATTTACAGGTTATCCCCAGGAGTGTGTCAGTATTTACAGGGGGTCCCCGGAAGTGTGTCAGTATTTACAGGGGTTCCCCGGAAGTGTGTCACTATTTACAGGGTACCCGGGTGTGTGTCAGTATTTACAGGGTGTTCCTGGGAGTGAGTCAGTATTTACAGGGGGACCACGGAAGTATGTCACAATTTACAAGGTTCCCGGAAGTGTGTCAGTATTTACATGAGTCACCGAAAGTGTGTTAGTATTTGCAGCGGGTCCCCGGGGAGTGTCTCAGTATTTACAATGGTCTTCTGGAGTGTGTCAGTATTTACAGGGGTCCCCGGGAGTGTGTCACTATTTACAGGGTCTCCGGGAGTGTATCAGTATTTACAGGGTTCCCGGGTATGTGTCAGTATTTACAGGGGGTCCCCGGAAGTGTGTCACTATTTACAGGGGGTTCCCGGGAGTGTGTCAGTATTTAAAGGTGGTCCCCGGAAGTGTGTCAGTATTTACATGGGTCACCTGGAGTGAGTCAGTATTTACAGGGGGTCTCCGCGAGTGTTTCAGTATTTACAGGGGGTCCCGAGGAGTGTGTCACTATTGACAGGGTCCCTGGGAGTGTGTCAGTATTTACAGGGGGTCCCCGGGACTGTTTCAGTATTTACAGGGTGTCCCCGGGAGTGTGTCAGTATTTACAGGGGGTCCCCGGGAATGTTTCAGTATTTACAGGGGGTCCCCGGGAGTGTGTCACTATTTACAGGGTATCCCCGGGAGTGTGTCACTATTTACAGAGTCTCCGGGAGTGTGTCAGTATTTACAGGGGTCCCCGGGAGGGTGTCAGTATTTACAGGGGGTCTCCGGGAGTGTGTCAGTATTTACAGGGGGTCTCCGGGAGTGTGTCAGTATTTACAGGGGGTCTCCGGGAGTGTGTCAGTATTTACAGGGTGTCCCCGGGAGTGCGTCAGTATTTACAGGGAGTCCCCGGGATTGTTTCAGTATTTACAGGGGGTCCCTGGGAGTGTTTCAGTATTTACAGGGGGTCCCCGGGAGTGTGTCAGTATTTACTGGGTATCCCCGGGAGTGTTCAGTATTTACAGGATGCCTCCGGGAGTGTGTCAGTATTTACAGGGGGTCCCTGGGGGTGTGTCAGTATTTACAGGGGGTCCCTGGGAGTGTGTCAGTATTTACAGGGTATCCCCAGGAGTGTGTCAGTATTTACAGGGGGTCCCCGGAAGTGTGTCAGTATTTACAGGGGGTCTCCGGAAGTGTGTCACTATTTACAGGCTTCCCGGGTGTGTGTCAGTATTTACAGGGTGTTCATGGGAGTGAGTCAGTATTTACAGGGGGACCCCGGAAGTGTGTCACAATTTGCAAGGTTCCCAGAAGTGTGTCAGTATTTACATGAGTCACCGATTGTGTGTTAGTATTTACAGCGGGTCCCCGGGGAGTGTGTCAGTATTTACAATGGTCTTCTGGAGTGTGTCAGTATTTACAGGGGTCCCCGGGAGTGTGTCACTATTTACAGGGTCTCCGGGAGTGTGTCAGTATTTACAGGGTTCCCGGGTATGTGTCAGTATTTACAGGGGGTCCCCGGAAGTGTGTCACTATTTACAGGGGGTTCCCGGGAGTGTGTCAGTATTTACAGGTGGTCCCCGGAAGTGTGTCAGTATTTACATGGGTCACCGGGAGTGTGTTAGTATTTACAGGGTCTCCTGGAGTGAGTCAGTATTTACAGGGGGTCTCCGCGAGTGTTTCAGTATTTACAGGGGGTCCCGAGGAGTGTGTCTCTATTGACAGGGTCCCTGGAAGTGTGTCAGTATTTACAGGGGGTCCCCGGGAATGTTTCAGTATTTACAGGGTGTCCCCCGGAGTGTGTCAGTATTTACAGGGGGTCCCCGGGAATGTTTCAGTATTTACAGGAGGTCCCCGGGAGTGTGTCACTACTTACAGGGTATCCCCGGGAGTGTGTCACTATTTACAGAGTCTCCGGGATTGTGTCAGTATTTACAGGAGTCCCCGGGAGGGTGTCAGTATTTACAGGGTCCCTGGGAGTGTGTCAGTATTTACAGGGGGTCTCCGGGAGTGTGTCAGTATTTACAGGGGGTCTCCGGGAGTGTGTCTGTATTTACAAGGGGTCCCCGGGAGTGTGTCAGTATTTACAGGGGGTCTCCGGGAGTGTGTCACTATTTACAGTGGGGTCCCCGGGAGGGTGTCAGTATTTACAGGAGGTCCCCGGGAGTGTATCAGTATTTACAGGGGGTCCCCGGGAGTGTATCAGTATTTACAGGGGGTCCCCGGGAGTGTGTCAGTATTTACAGGAGTCCCCGGGAGTGTGCCACTATTTACAAGGGTCCCTCGGATTGTGTCAATATTTACAGGGGGTCCCCAGGAGTGTGTCAGTATTTACAGGGGGTCTCCGAGAGTGTGTCTGTATTTACAGGGTCGCCGGGAGTGTGTCATTATTTACAGGGGTCCCCGGGGTGTCTGTCAGTATTTACAGGGGGTCTCCGAGTGTGTGTCTGTATTTACAGGGGGTCCCCGGGAGTGTGTCAGTATTTACAGGGGGTCCCCGGGAGTGTGTCAGTATTTACAGGGTCTCCGGGAGTGTGTCAGTATTTACAGGGGGTCTCCGGGAGTGTGTCAGTATTTACAGGGGGTCCCCGGGAGTGTGTCAGTATTCACAGGGGTTCCAGGGGAATGTGTCGGTATTTACAGAGGGTCTCCGGCGATCTGTCAGTATTTACAGGGGGTCCCCGGGAGTGTGTCAGTATTTAGAGGGGGTCCCCAGGAGTGTGTCAGTATTTACTGGGGGTCTCCGGCAGTGTCTCTGTATTTACAGGGTCCCCGGGAGTGTGTCATTATTTACAGGGGGTTCCCGGGAGTGTGTCAGTATTTAAAGGGGGTCCCTGGGAGTGTGTCAGTATTTACAGGGGGTTCCTGGGAGTGTGTCAGTATTTACAGGGGGTCCCCGGGAGTGTGTCAGTATTTACAGGGGGTTCCTGGGAGTGTGTCAGTATTTACAGGGGTCTCCGGGAGTGTGTCAGTATTTACAGGGGGTCCCCGGGAGTGTGTCAGTATTTACAGGGGGTCCCCGGGAGTGTGTCAGTATTTACAGGGGGTCCCCGGGAGTGTGTCAGTATTTACAGGGGGTCCCCGGGAGTGTGTCAGTATTTACAGGGGGTCCCCGGGAGTGTGTCAGTATTTACAGGCTTCCCGGGCATGTGTCAGGAGTTACAGGGTCTCCGGGAGTGTTTCAGTATTTACAGGAGGTCCCGAGGAGTGTGCCACTATTTACAAGGGTCCCTGGGAGTGTGTCTGTATTTACAGGGTCACCGGGAGTGTGTCAGTATTTTAGGGGGTCTCCGGGAGTGTGTCATTATTTACAGGGGGTCCCCGGTCGTGTGTCAGTATTTACAATGGTCCTCGGGAGGATGTCAGTATTTACAGGGTCTCCGGGAGTGTGTCATTTTTTACAGGGGTTCTCCGGGAGTGTGTCAGTATTTACAGGGTGTCTCCGGGAGTGTGTCAGTATTTACAGGGGGTCTCCGGGAGTGTTTCAGTAATTACAGGGTTTCCCGGGAGTGTGTCAGTATTTACAGGGGGTCTCCGGGAGTGTGTCAGTATTTACAGGGTGTCTCCGGGAGTGTGTCAGTATTTACAGGGGGTCTCCGGGAGTGTGTCAGTATTTACAGGTGGTCCCCGGGAGTGTTTCAGTATTTACAGGGTTTCCCGGGAGTGTGTCAGTATTTACAGGAGCTCCCCTGGATTGTGTCAGTATTTACTGGGCGTCCCAGGAAGTGCGTCAGTATTTACAGGGGGTCCCGGGGAGTGTGTCAGTATTTGCAGGGGGTCCCCGGGAGTGTGTCGGTCTTTACAAAAGGTCCAGTGGAGTGTGTCAGTATTTACAGGGTGTTGTGTTTTCAGATTGCTTTTGACCCAGTCCCCCAGCCATACAGGGAGGGAGGGGCTAGAGCCTGAGGCGGGAGTTCAGCAGGGAGCTGGGTCCCCTACCTCATGGAGAGAGGTTTGGCTGTCTGTTACAGTTCTTAATGTAATGTCCTATTTACAGTGTTTTAATAAATAGTAAAAAGACACCCTGTCTCCTTGACTAATGAATGTTAGGTCAAGATGCAAAACTGGCGGACGCGAACCTACGAATCTGATATTGGATATTGCGACGAGCAGGCCACCCAGCTAATAACATCCAGGCAACTAACGTGAGTTTAGCTATTGTAACTCTGACCACGTGGATCTTAAAGGGACAGCGCACATTAACACGATGACGGCCTTGGGACGTATTGAAGAGTTCTCTGGGGATGAGGACAGTTCATGGGAGGAATACGCAGAAAGACTGGGGTGTTTCTTGGAGGCCAATGATATTGACAAAGAAGAGAAGAAGCGCTCAGTGTTGCTCAGTGTATGCGGAGCGGCTACTTACTCTGTCCTGCGTTCATTGGTGGTTCCTCGTAAACCTAGTGAGGTGGATTATGAGCACTTGATAGAAATACTGCAGCAACATTTCAATCCAAAACCCTCAGAAATTGTGCAGCGTTTCCATTTTCACAATTGTAAACAACAGCCTGGACAATCTATTTCAAGGTACATTGCTGAGTTGAGGAAACGCTCGGTACATTGTAATTTTGGTGACCATTTAGACAATATGCTCCGTGATCGGATTGTGTGTGGAGTGCTGGACTCGGCATTGCAGAAACAGCTGTTAGCGGACAAGGCCCTGACGTTCCGACTGGCCGAGGAGAAGGCTTTAGCAGCAGAGGCTGCGTCGATGAACACAGGTATGCTACGTATAGAAGCAGCGCCACCTCGGGCCGCCGAGGGTGTGCACAAGACCACACACGCAGCTGATGCTGCGAGTGACAGGGAGGCAACTAAACAGACAGGAAGAAAATGTTTCCGCTGTGGGGCTCTCCATGGTGCCACTACATGCAAATTTGTGTCAGCGGTATGTCATTTCTGTAAGAAAAGAGGACACATAGCTCGTGTCTGCATGAAGAAAGCTCAGGCTGCTGCAGCAGAGCCAACACAAGCATCGCAGACACACACCCTGACACGGGAGGACAACGATGAGTATACAGTGTATACCACGGAAGCTGAGCAGCGACACCACAGACGGTGGGGATACACAGCAAATGTGATCGTGAATGGGGCACCACTCGGCATGGAGGTGGATTCAGGCTCAGCGTGTTCGTTGATAAGTGAAGAGACTTACAATAGGCTGTGGCCAAGTGAACCCCCGGTGATGGCTCAGGTCAGTGGCGTGCTATGGCAGTGGTCCCAAGCCCAACTCCAAGTGCTGGGTATGATTCATGTGAAAGTTAAGTATCGGGCAGTCAAGGACACACTTCCGCTTTATGTGGTGGCGGGGCAGGGCACAAGCCTGCTGGGCAGAGATTGGTTTGAGCCCCTTGGTATTGGAGTGACAGGAGTACACACGGTACAGCGACAGTCCATAATGCCTATGTTGGAGAACTATGAAGAGGTTTTTGGTGAGCTCGGGGCCTGTCGGGGACCGCCAGTCTCAATCGAAGTGGACCCAGGGGTAGCGCCTAAGTTCTTCAAGGCGCGACCAGTTCCTTTTGCGTTGCGCAAGAAGGTGGATGAGACCCTGGATAAGCTGGTGAACCAAGGGGTTCTTATACCAGTGAAGAACTCCCGTTGGGCCACCCCTATCGTACCCATTGCAAAGAAGGATGGGGGCCTGCGAATCTGTGGAGATTACAGATGTACGGTTAATACTGCTGTGCTACCAGATGTGTATCCCTTACCAACAGTTACAGAGCTGTTTTCAACACTGGCTGGAGGCACCCTGTTCACCAAGCTGGATCTCAAGCAAGCATACCAGCAACTGGTCCTGGATGAAAAGTCAGCCGAGCTATTGACAATCAACACCCACAGAGGACTTTTCCGAGCCGCAAGGCTGCAGTTTGGGGTGTCGACGGCTGTGGCAATCTTTCAGAGGTTCATGGACACCCTGTTGGCTGGTGTTCCGGGAGTTCAGCCTTACCTGGATGACATACTGATTACAGGCAAGACACAGGAAGCCCATGATGAGCGGCTGCAGGAAGTACTACGCCGGCTGGCTGAGGTAGGACTACACCTTCAGAAGGAGAAATGTGTGTTCGCTGCCAATGGGGTGGAGTTCTTGGGATTCTGAGTGGACAAAGACGGTGTGCATCCGACTACGGAGAAGGTGGAGGCTATCAGGAGCGCTCCCAACCCCAAGAACAAGACCGAACTGCAGGCATTCCTCGGACTGTTAAACTTCTACAGTTGTTTTCTCAAGGGCAAAGCCACAATCTTAAAGCCACTGCACAGGCTGTTAGACCAAGCAACAGTGTGGAACTGGACCTCAGATCATGAAACAGCCTACAGACAGGCAAAGGAACTGCTACAAGCAGATAAGGTTCTGGCACACTATGATGAAAACAAACCATTGGTGTTGGTGTGTGATGCCTCACCATACGGGCTGGGAGCTCTATTGGGTCACATAGAGCCAGATGGCCGGGAGGCGCCTATCAGTTTTGCCTCAAGAACACTCTCAACAACAGAACGTAACTACGCCCAGATTGACAAGGAGGCCTTAGCCATCATATTTGGGGTAAAGAAGTTCAGCCAGTACCTGTTAGGGAGACAGTTCGTCATCTACACGGACCACAAGCCACTCTTGGGGCTCCTGCATCACTCCAAGCCCATGCCCCTGATCATATCACCGCGTATGCTTCGGTGGAGTCTGATGTTGGGGGCCTACAGTTATGAACTTTGCTACAGGCCTGGGAAGATGCTGGCTAATGCTGATGCTCTGAGTCGCTTGCCTTTGAACCGGCCGATGGCTGAGACGCCACCACCCCTGGAGGTGCTGCTACTGGAGCAGGTCCCGGAGGCCCCACTCCATGCCCAGCGGATTGGCAGCCTCACACAGAAGGATCCAGTCTTATCACGGGTGCTACGCTGGCTGCTGCACGGCTGGCCCTCCGAGGTCCAGGAGGAGCGTTTCAAGCCCTTCGTTCAGAGGCGCCATGAAATGTCTGCACACAGGAACTGCGTGCTCTGGGGAAGCCGTGTGGTGGTTCCTGCCGCCGCAAGAGAGGAGGTGCTGAAAATGCTGCATGACTCACACCCTGGGATTGTGCACATGAAGGCGTTGGCGAGAAGCTACGTCTGGTGGCCGGGGTTGGACCAAGACGTGGAGGAGGTGGTAAAGAGCTGTGTGACATGTCAGCTGACCCGCCATAGCCCACCCAAGGCTCCCCTTCACCCCTGGGAGTGGACCACTCGTAAATCGTCAAGACTCCACGTTGACTTTGCAGGGCCTTTTCAGGGGAAGGTCTTTTTAATAGTGGTTGATTCGCATTCGAAATGGCTGGAGGTGGCTATTATGAACTCCATGACATCCAGGGCAGTGATCAACACGTTGCGTTTGCTGTTTGCCACACATGGGGTCCCCGACGTGCTGGTTTCAGACAATGGAGCAGCCTTCACGTCAGCGGAGTTCAAGGCTTTTGCAAGCAGAAACGGGATCCGCCAGGTGACCACAGCGCCCTATCACCCCTCCTCTAATGGGCAGGCAGAGAGGATGGTGCAAACCACAAAAGAGGCACTGGTGAGGATATCGGTGGGGGACTGGCAAACCAGATTGGCCAGGTTCCTGTTATCACAGCATACCACACCAAACTCAGCAACGGGGAAGAGTCCTGCTGAGATGCTGATGGGTCGCCGGCTGGCGACTGCACTGGACCGGCTACACCCGGACTACAAGGACGAGATGCACACAAAACAAGAGGTGCTGGCTAAGAAGCACCAGGGCACCGCCAGGCAGTTCGAGCCGTCAGAGACTGTGTTTGCCCGTTGCTATACAGGAGACAAATTGTAAGGGATTTGACCGTGCGTGTCTCGCAGCCTGTGAGATTCACGCGGCTCTGTGCAGCCTGTGTGTCAGTGCAGGTTTAGGCCTTGTTGCCTGTTCTGGTCTCCAGCCAGTCTGGGAGCACTAGACACACCTGTGAGTGGTTCGAATCACTCGCCCTTACGGTTCTAGACACTGGACTTAGATGCGAGAGCAGTAATGGAGATGAAACTCATGTAGACTCGGTTGAATGGTACGAAATGGAAAATCTTTATTGCATGATATTTAAGATTATGAAATACATGTCATAAGCACAGATTAATGACAGTACAATCTTACAAGCAGTTATATAGCTAATCCTAGGGAAACGAGGATCGAACGACACACCGTAAATAGGGGCACACATTACAAGTATCCTTAATACTTAAACCCTCCCCTATCAATATCTGTCCTAGCTAGATTCGTAGGATTTCGAGACTCATGCTCACCACTCGTGATAACTCGGAGAAATTCCGAATAGCTGATCGGATGTTTTTCACCGCAGCACCCACGTGTCGATCAGGAGATCTCCTGGTCCCACTTGTTTACTTGCTTCTGCTCCGGCTAGCAGGCTGGACCGTCTGCTGTGATGAAGATCTGTGTTGGTTGGTTTAACAGGCACAGTCCGAATGGGTTTCACAGACCAGTCAATATTATCTTGGAGGATCTTCCAAGGTCTATTCTTGCAAGTTCAAAGAAGTCTCCCTAGCAAGGAAAACTTGGCTATTCGACCTACAGGCGCGGTCGGGATTTACTGACCGTGGCGATGAGTATGGTCTTCCTCTCTTCTCATCTCATCTCATCTCATCTCATCTCGGGCCTTTGGTTCCGATGCCAGTTACCAACATAGGTCTTCGTTACGCGACACGAGGTAGATCCTGAACGGATCAGAAAGTTCAACAGTCTTTTTCAAAGAGGCACCAGGCAAGCAGGCACAAGACTACGAGTCAAAACACAGGAGCAGCCACGAGGTTATGAGTCGATCGGATAAGAGAATAAGAGAAAGATGGACGGTTGGAGCTTGTAATTATAGTACAAAATCTTCCGTTTCCCGCCCAACCTTAATGTCCTTTCTTTTGTTAGGGTTTGGCGCTCAAAATGTCTTGTATGGGTGATCTCCGTTCTTAATGGGTTTCGGGGCTACTCGTAAATGCCTGAGTACCTGTTAATATTTCTCCCATTGTTAAATCGGTCGGTGTTCTCCCTGGAGGGGTTTTGGGGCTTCCAAGTGTTTTGTATAACTACCCGCTAACGGCTCTCTCATCGTAGAGTCGTTGGGATTTTACATATTAATGTCTTTGGATGGGCCCTTGATTACTTGGTACAATAGCTTTCATTCGGACCTTGGGAGACCGATTTCAGTATTTATGTGTATACTGTAAACCCATAATGTCTCGTGTATTATCTTCAATGTGCTGAATCTTAATCGATCTTGCACAAATGTTTATTGGAACGCCATCTTGTCTGCCTGTCGGAAAGTCTAGAATGTTCTGTCACGAGGTGCGGCGGCCATTTTACAGGCTGCTTGTGTCCACTTTGAGAAACCTGACAGCATTCTGCTGAAATAAAAGCTGTTTGAACGAAACTCTGTGTTTTCTCCTTATTAATAAAATCGCGATATATTGCGAATTCTACAGTCCCTCCTGTTGATGCGAATAACTCCGCTTATCGTATCAAAAATCATAGTGGTGAGCAATATTATCTCGATTTCTCTCCGAATCCAGCAAATTAATCCCATAACTTTAACCTAATTAGGGTCTCTGTGTCGTCCTTATTTCCCAAGAAAATTACATTTTATATCACCGTGGGCCTTTATTTGCCCTTAAACTTACACCACTTGTTTTCCTTCCCGGCGTAACCAGGCCGATGCCTCTCGTATCACCTGTATATTCATCTTTTATTCAGGGAAAAGAAAAACAAAACCCAAAACCAAACAATCATTTTTAACTATAACACCATCACCAAAAATAATCAACACCAACTCTTAACATGTCGAGTTCCAAACGTATTTACAGTCTTTTAAAATCATGATCGAGTACAAACTTCCGCGGCGCACGTGGCGAGCGGGAATGACGCCATTTTCCGATTACACGGTGCTTTCATCGTGCACGCGCACGTAACGTTCTCGCCACTCTCCCGTGTTTTCATGCTTGGTGAGGCGTTTGTCTCTTTTACAATGTACGACCAATAGGTACACTACAATAAACACTTGACATACGACTAAAATGTGGGAGGCTATTCTGATCCATGAAGGCACTTCAATATTGGTGAACAGATTCCACCATGGTGGAACTACTATATCCAGAATGTCTGTTCCTATTTCGACAGTTTTCTGTTCTAATGTGTAAAAATGTTTCTGTGACACCGCGACGGCTTTTAAAAGCTTGGTGAGGTGTTCAGGGAGAGGGGGAATGAGGTATCCGAAATGCGCGACGAATCGCTGCAAGTCGGTGAAATTCTCTTTTACTGTGAGATGAACAGTGGATGGTTCAGGGATTGGGATAATTCGCTGTTGTGCTACTTGAACTTCCGCCCTGGGTTTGAAACAGAAACTGCTGTCACTCACCGGACACCGGCTACGGTTTCCATGCTGGTAGTGTTGCGCTGCAGTGGTAACACAATATGTTCCACCCCCGATGTATGCTACCTGCGGAGGCACATGATCTTGTGCCATTGCCTCCATGGTGCAATTCATGGACTTGGCGCCAGCCGTTCTGAACCCGCACTGTGGTGTTAAAAAGGCATTCAAGTGCTGGGGGCACAGTATTATGTGTGCTCCCCTGCCACGACAACCAGAGAGATCTGTACCTGTCATCGTTTGCTCCCAGCGGATGACGTAAGGTGGAACCGCTGCATAACGAATGTGGGCTCCCCCCTGAATGACACCAATGTTCTCTACCCGATACACCGGGGCGGGCTTTGCTGTGTCGCCCAAAACCGGCATGCGTAAAACTATACCCATAATGGTATGGTTTGATCGTCCGCAGTCCACGGGGACTGGGTATGCTTCTGAAGCTAGCCTGAGCTGGCACGGGCTCAATGCGTTCTGAAAAGGGTGGAGCGCCCGCAGGTGTTTGTTACTTATCCAGGACGGGACCAAACCTTGTTTTAAATCCTCTAAATTACTGCGGCCCTCGCCCAGTAACCACGCCCCGTAAAGCACGCACACCTCGTTCTGCGCAGCTTGATCGGATGCATTCCGATCTTCCCTAATCAGGGCATTTACCGTCTTTGCATGTTTCTCCAACTCTGCTATAATTTCCTTTAAGTGGAGAGTCATGGCTTGGTCCTCGTGTAGACCCGACCCTACCACTTTATTCTCATCTGTTAGAATGTCTTTTAATTGTGTCTTTAAACCATTAATCTGGGTCTGCAGCTCCACACTGTCTAGAGCGTTGACCACAGATGTACCCGTGTTAAAAGCAGTGAACGCATCGTTCACCAAACCCCTTCTTTGCCTCCCTACTTGATCCAAAACTTCCTGTGGTGCGGTGTACAAACTTGTTTTATCAATTTCTGCGAAATCGAATTCGTAAAATTGTCTGAACATCTTGGTCAACAGGACCTGATATAACTGTTCGGTCTTTTTGGGGCACCACTCTGGTAACCGCACCTCGGTGAGATTTAAAATCACCGAGGCCACCGCGTAATGTACCCCCTGAAATAGTATCTGGTCTGTGGGGACCAGTACCAAACCATTCCCGGGTCCCTTACTAGTTTTAGGGCACCCTTCCTCTTCAGCTAGAACCACCGGAATCGTGGGCGGGGCTTTGCGTGGGCGCGTAATGAGCTCAGTGGCGTTTACCGGGATCGAAGAGTATGGGGCTCCGCACCCCCTGGTGCTCGCATCCCACCTCATCCCCTGTCCGTTATCCTGCCACTGATTAATGAAAAATATGGATATGCCTTTGGGGCAAGGGTATTTTGACCCCCACATGCATACATAAATTCCCTCGTCCGGTTCCCACCATTTGTCCCAACAGAATTTCACTTGTCTGTTTGTCCCCGTAATTGTCCGATGGGTATTATTACCCAGTCGTTCCCACTCGACCGAAGAGTTCCTCATAGTTTTGCTCAGCTTTCGCAGCCACCACCATCGGCTCAATGGGACATTCCCACTACAAGTCAAACAAATCCGTTTGCCGACGGTGACGCTGATCCTGGGTGCGATGATCCTTACTTTGGGGCACATTAAAGAAGTCTCTTGGTAGGCAAACCCCGATGTGCTGGAATACTCCGTCGAGTTCGTTCCCAGCCATCCTGGCCACCTTCCCTTGTGGAAATAGGTGCTGGTCTCCTCTGCCTCCCGTCTTCCGGTCCCATCCACCGCGATGGGGGCCGTGTCCCCGGAGCATCCAAACACCATGACATCCGTGGTGCGGCCTCGATAGGCCAATCCACATCCGATTGCCGCGAGCAATACTAGAATTCGTTCCATCCTTCCTTGGTTCCTGTGATCAGATAGAATGAGGTAGCCAGTCTCGCAAGAGTCTCTGGCTTTTGTGAAGGGTGAGCGGGTCCCCTGACCTCGCCTCACGTAAACTTCAATGTTCGCTGAATAAACTTTAACTAAACCTATCTCTAAAGCTCCCATCATTTTGCCATTTTCTGTTAAAATTAAACTACAAACTTAACCTTATTTAAAACTATGAACTTCTACTTGACCTTGAACTATAAACTTAGAAACTTAAACTAATGAACTTAAACTTAAAACTTATTACTGTACAGCGCCGCCCGTTCTCAGGGCGGCCCCTTTAAATTCTGAGAAAACTGCTGCGAGCTCTTACCGACTTTGGGAGGGCTCTGACCTTTTCCTCTGATCTGCCGCAGCCTGTTTCTGCGCTGACCCCTCCCTCTGATCTGCCGCAGCCTGTTGCTGCACTGACCCCTTCCTCTGATCTGCCGCAGCCTGTTGCTGCTGCGATGGGGCCGGGCTGTACCTGGGCTGCCTTAACCTTGAGTCTGCGCCTTGGGACAGACTGGGGCAATACCCATATCTTCTTGGGCTGGGGTTCTCTACCTGACCTACGGGGAGTTGTCATGGGCGGGGGTTCCGTGACTGACGGACCGGGTTCCGAGACTTCCATCGGGACGACCTGTGGTTCCACCACAGTCGCTGGCTCCGCCTCCGCTGACTCCGCCTCCCTAACCTCGGGGCTCGCAGTTTGTGGCTCCGCCCTGCTCGGCCCAGCAGGCGGCCCTTCACTCGCGATCTCTGCCTCCCCCGAGGGCGGGACGTTCAAAGCGGGCGGCTCTGTCTCTGGGGTCCTCACCGTCACTCCCTGTGCTCCCACAGCGGCTGGCTCCGCCTCCCCTAGCTCCTCCCTCCTGTCTCGGGACCTGCAGCTTGTGTGTCCACCCTGTGTGGATCTCTATCTGCAGCCCGTATCCTCCCTATACCTAAAATGGGAACGTTCCTCAAAACCACTCGTCTCCCAAAAACCACTCGCCTTCATCACCATCCTCATCTGACTCCCATCCCCACAAAAATGCTTCATGATCTTCCAGGATGTCTCCTCCCCTGATGCAAGCTGCTTTACCTGCCTGTGCGCCTTGTGGTCCTACCTGGGGCTGTGCTTCCCCACTGGCGGGGTTTACCCCTTTGGTTTTCCCTTGCGCACCTGGCTTGTACAGTTTGCATTGGTTTACGTGGAACCACTTAGTGCGCCGAGGTACCTTTACGGCGTATACCATGGGACTCGCCTTATCTACAATGTTGTAGGGTCCCATATACAGTGGTTCCAGACTCCCTACTCTGGCGTAGTTCTGACCATGACCTGATCTCCCACTTCCCACTCCCGCGTTTTGCGGGGTTCCAGCAACAGGCGATTGCCCTGATGCTGCCTTCCCATGTTCCCAGCCGCTGCTCATAAACCTGCTTCAGGCGCTCCAAGAGGGTCTGGGCGAACTTGTCCCTGCTTATCTCTTGGAGCTGACCCTCAGTGAGCACCGGCGCTAGCACATGGGTGGGGGTTCGCATGAGCCTCCCAGTCATCACCTCGTGCGGGGAGTACCCCGTACTTTTTGACTGGCTGGCCCGGACCCCCATGAGGACTAAAGGCAGAACTTCCGCCCATTTTTGGGGCGAGTTCCTAGTCTCTTTCCTCAATTTCTCCTTCAGGGTCCGGTTCATGCGTTCAACAATCCCGGATGACTGGGGATTGTGTGCTACGTGCCACTTCCCTTCAGTGCCCAAAAGCATGAGGGTGTTCTGCATCACCTGGCCGGTGAAATGGCTCCCTTGGTCTGACTCCACAAAACGGGGGAGTCCCCACCGCTAGAACACTTCCCTGACCAAGATTTTTGCTGTACCCAGTGCCGTAGCTGTTCGACAGGGGAAGGCTTCCACCCACTTGGAAAACACATCCACCAAGACGAGGCAGTATTTATAGCCTCCCTGGGTGGTGGGCAGGGGTCCTATATAGTCGATCTGTATCGACTGCCATGGTCCCTCTACCCTTCTTACGTGTCCCATGGGCACCTTCCTTTTCTGGGGGTCTGGGTTGTTTGCAGCGCACACAAGACAGTTTGCACAGAACTCGCGGACTTGTTCCCTGAGCCCTGGCCACCATCCCGCTTGCTCTACCCGTTGCCAGGTAACCTCGGGCCCGGGGTGCCCTGCCCCTGGCCCCTCGTGAGCCAACTGGAGGAATTCCCTCCTGTGCTGCTGCGGCACAACCCACTGCTCCTCGCGGAACAGCATGCCTTCCCTAACTGAGAGGGTTGCCGTACTGTACGGACCTTCTACCTGCCTCCCCTCAGCAATAGTTTTTAGGACTGCTTTAGGGCGGGATCCTGGGCTTGGACGGTCTTAAGGTCTAGGGGCAATGCTACCCTGGTGTTCCCGGGATTCCCATCCCTGCCTCGGATCGCTGCTATGGGTCTGGTCCCATAGGGGTCCCAGAAAATGCCGTTGCGGGCACCTTCCCTGGCTAGCGCATCCGCCTGCTGGTTGCCCTCCCCACGGGGCTCTGTGGAGGAGGAGCCTTCACCTTATGGATGAAAATCTCTCCTTCCTCCCCTACTGCTGCTGCTAAGATCTTTTCCAGCAAGGGCTTCACCGTTAAAGGTCGCCCGTCCGCGGAGGTGTATCCACGGCGGGACCAAATGGCCAGGTATTCCGTACACGAATTGCAGGTGAACATACTGTCCGAGCAAATCGTGTATGGGGTTGGGAAAATGTCTGGGTGGGTAACCACGTACACCACGGCAGACAGCTCAGCCTGCTGTGCGCTCATGGTGCTGGGGAGCTTGATCGCCAGGGCAAGGTCTGCCGCAGGGTCATAAACTCCACACCCTGTGAGTCGTTCGCCAGCAGATACTGTGCTAGACCCATCAACATAAATCTCGCGCCCAGTGGGATGTATCCCGGCCCGTAAACCTATGTTGACGTCCCACACCCCTTCCACCGAACATCGGTGGGCTGTACCGGGGTATACCAAATTGGCTGCAAGCCTGGGCTCGCAAAGACCTTTTACTCAAAGATCCAACTGGGAGAGAAGAAGGGTCCAACGCGCAATACGCGCGCTGCTTACTGTCCCATCTTTAATCCTCCCATCCAGAAGCATCTTAGTTGGTGTGTGATGTGTGAGGAGAGTGATGGGAGAGAGCCCTGTGAAGATCGCTGATCTTTTCACAGCCCAATGCGTGGCTAAAAGGTGCCTTTCGCAATTGGAGAAACTTCTCTCCACATCCGTTAATACTCTGGATGAATAGACAACCGGCCTCAGCTTGCCGTGACGCTCTTGGAGCAGCACAGCGCTCAAGCTGTCTCCGCTGGCAGCTACCTCCAGGAAAAACTCCTTCCCCCCATCTATGGCCCCTAAGGCTGGCGCGGTCTGCAGATCCCTTTTTAACTTCTCGAAGGCTGCTTGGCAGCCCTCGTCCCAAGACCACTCCACTCCCTTATGGAGGAGTCGGAGGAGCGGCGCTGCTGTGGCCGCATAGTCTTCGATAAAGTCCCTGCAGTAACCGGTCAGTCCCAAGAAGGACCTCACACCCCTTATGGTGTTGGGAATCAGTAACTCTTGCACCGACTCCCTCCTTGCTTTGTCTATGGCTCTTTCCCCAGCGCGTATGGTCAGTCCCAGGAATTTTACTTCCCGCTGACCGATACGTGCTTTCTTAGGATTTATTTTAAAACCCTTTCTCGCTAGCAGCTCCAATAACTCGTCCAGTAGTGGTCCATGCTCCTCCCTTGAGTCCGTAAATAGGAGCAAATCATCCACGTACTGCACTATCTGATTGGGCTGACTAAACTCCTTAAACTTCCTGCCATACACTGATGGAAAATACTGGGGCTATTGTGGAAACCCTGTGGCAGACAGTTCCATGTGTACTGTTGTCCTTTGAAAGTAAAGGCAAACTTGTACTGGTCCTCTCGCCGCAGCGGGATGGACCAAAAACCGTTCGAGATATCCAGCACCGTGAACGTGGTCGCGGACGCTGGGATGCTCCCTATTAGGTCAGCAACTGCTGCTACCGTGGGCGCGCAGGCGGGAATGTTACTGTTAAGGACTCTGTAGTCCACCGTGGCTCTCCACGAATTATCCGGCTTCCTAACCGGCCATAATGGGGAGTTCACGTGTGTGGCTATCGGCCTCAACACGCCCTGCTGCACCAAGGAGGACATTGCTGTCTCCATATCGGGTTCTGCTTCTTTGGGGAAGTTATACTGCTTTTGGGGCCGGGTCATGGGGTCCCCATCTACGCTGACCTCAAACCCGATAACCCTCCCACAATCGTGCTTGTGGGTTGCAAACGCGTGCATATTATCTGACACGTACGTTTGCATGTCCGTTGGGACATCTGCGACCATAAGCCTGAGGTCGTAGCCTCCGGATGGCTGTACGGTACACAGGACCCCTGTTTCTTCCTCCCCTGGAATCACTACTACCTCGCCTTTTTCACCCTTAGCCCCCCAGAGACAATGATTTCTGAGGTCCACGAGGATCCCGTGTCCTGATAGAAGATCGGACCCGAGAATACCTCTTCCACCCCCCTCCTGCCATTCCATCAATATACACTTCCACTTAAGGTGAAGTGCTCCCAAACGAATGGATAGCGGAAGGGAGAACGCACCAGCCTGTTCTTTTCCTGTGAACCCCGCTAACGTGAATGGGACCCTGGTAGATAGTGGCGAGTCAAAAGGGCTATCTGTATGGATTATGGTGCAAGAAGCTCCCGTGTCCAACAAATAACTACCCCTCTGTTTCTCTACCTCCATCTCCACCAAAGGTCGCTTCCACGCATCATAGCTAAGCGGACACAGGTAGACGGGCTGCGCGGGTTCTAGTCATGGGGTACTATTAGACGGTCCTGCGGCACCTACGGGGCCGGTAGCAACCGCCACTTTTCCATGCGCACTCAATAATTTGCGCATGGCTCCCAACACTACTTCGAGGTCGTCGGGAGGGGTGGGTGCACTAGCTTCCCTAGCAGGGACAGGCGTCTAGGCTCGGGCCTGCGGGAATTTTATCCCTGGAATCCTTCCAAGGGTTCCTGCAGTTCTTGCGCCAGTGCCCTGTCTTCCCACACCCGTAACAAGCATTACTTGCCTGTGGGGCGCGATTACCCTCCTGATGCCACTCTCTTTGATACGGGGCTGCGGGTCGTACCTCATGTACTTTTCCCTTAAGGGGACGTGTTGCCATACCCCTTATATTGCGATATCCTAACGTGAGCCGATTCAACACCGACACTTCCGTAATGTTGGGGTCATTGGGATCAAACCATGCTTTTGCCTGCTCTCTGACGGCTGGTAAACTGTTGGCTATTATGCACCTAAGCCAATGAGCTAAACCGGCGCCTTCCACATCTTCGCGCTCTGGCCGCACCTAGACAGCTGCGCTCATATACTGGCCACAGCCTGTCGGCAAAAACCTTCGGGGGTTCTCCCTCCATCTGCACTGTCTGTCCCACTCTAGCAAACGGACCTTCATCGTCGCCCCCAACACTTCCAGGACCTCATTCTTTAATGCCTCATAAGTCTTGGTTCCCCTCTTGCTCTCGCCTGAGAGACACTGAAGGACCGAGCTGTCTAATGAGAACAGCAGCATTTTTGCTGTTTCCCCATCATCGCAGCCGTTAATGGCTGCGGCTTGCTCAACTTCTCTGAAATGTACGGAAGGGTCGTCTGACTCGGTCAGCTTCCGTACGTGATTTATCATAGCTCTCAGCTGGTGTGAGCTGTGAGGCAACACAAGCTGTCCGAGGAGATCCCCTGGTTCTTCCCCACCGTTTCTGTTTGGGCCCCTTTTAATACCCGTTACTGGATACAACGGTCCCTTTTCCACTTCTTTCTCAATGGGCTCTTTCGTTTCTTCCATTGCTTCCTCCCTAACCCAGGTTTCCGAGTAGCTGGGTGGCGCGGAGGGCGCAGTGGCTACTACTTCCTCTGCTTTACTTGGTGGGGATTTCTTAAACTTCTCACTTACTAGCGGCTGGTGTGCTGACGGACTGATAAGGCACACCATGCCGTGCGCTTTGTTCACGGCCTTTTTGAGGTGCTCTATCTCTTTTGGCAGGCGCTATGATCGGCTCCCTGAAACTTATCCTCAAGGGCCAACTGATATGCCGCCCTAACCCCCGTTAAGCTCTCTTCCTGAGTTCTTATCTGGGCAGCTTGGCGGGCACATCTTTCCTTTAACCTGCTCTCATTTAACTTTGCCTCAGTGACCTGGCACTCGAGGTAATCTATCCTTGTTTTATGGTGACTGGAGATTTCCTGGCGTTCTTGGTGCAACGCACTTAAATTCCTAATGAGCATTTCCCCTCCAGAAACCTTCACATCCATTTCTCCCTCTAAATGACTGATTCGAGCTGTTAGCGCTGTAATGGTCTGGTTTGAAATCTGGACCTGCCTTTTGTAACACATTAGCCAGACTGCTTTCTCGAGTGTCTTTTTATGTTCTTTACTATCTGTCCACCTTTCGGCTGCCTCTAGCGGGCTTTTATCCGCTAACAATTCACTTATCCATTTCTTGGTTAGATTAACCTTTCCGAACACATAATCTGCTATCTTTTCCTGCATAACATTTCGTACAGTCATTCCAAAGTCTAACACACTACCCTCTCGCTGCCAGTGTCCTGCCGCGGTCGCCATTTTCTGTAAGGGATTCTGACCGTGCGTGTCTCGCAGCCTGTGAGATTCACGCGGCTCTGTGCAGCCTGTGTGTCAGTGCGGTTTAGGCCTTGTTGCCTGTTCTGGTCTCCAGCCAGTCTGGGAGCACTAGACACACCTGTGAGTGGTTCGAATCACTCGCCCTTACGGTTCTAGACACTGGACTTAGATGCGAGAGCAGTAATGGAGATGAAACTCATGTAGACTCGGTTGAATGGTACGAAATGGAAAATCTTTATTGCATGATATTTAGGATTACGAAATACATGTCATAAGCACAGATTAATGACAGTACAATCTTACAAGCAGTTATATAGCTGATCCTAGGGAAACGAGGAACGAACGACACACCGTAAATAGGGGCACACATTACAAGTATCCTTAATACTTAAACCCTCCCCTATCAATATCTGTCCTAACTAGATTCGTAGGATTTCGAGACTCATGCTCACCACTCGTGATAACTCGGAGAAATTCCGAATAGCTGATCGGATGTTTTTCACCGCAGCGCCCACGTGTCGGTCAGGAGATCTCCTGGTCCCACTTGTTTACTTGCTTCTGCTCCGGCTAGCAGGCTGGACCGTCTGCTGTGATGAAGATCTGTGTTGGTTTAACAGGTACTTTTCCGAATAGGTTTCACAGACCAGTCAATATCATCGGTGATGATCCGTTCTTGCAAGTTCAAAGAAGTCTCCCTGGCAAGGAAAACTTGGCTATTCGACCTACAGGCGCGGTCGGGATTTACTGACCGTGGCGATGAGTATGGTCTTCCTCTCTTCTCATCTCATCTCATCTCATCTCATTTCATCTCATCTCATCTCATCTCGGGCCTTTGGTTCCGCTGCCAGTTACCAACATAGGTCTTCGTTACGCGACACGAGGTAGATCCGAACGGATCAGAAAGTTCAACAGTCTTTTTCAAAGAGGCACCAGGCAAGCAGGAACCAGACTACGAGTCAAAACGCAGGAGCAGCCACGAGGTTACGAGTCGATCGGATAAGAGAATAAGAGAAAGATGGACGGTTGGAGCTTGTAATTATAGTACAAAATCTTCCGTTTCCCGCCCAACCTTAATGTCCTTTCTTTTGTTTGGGTTTGGCGCTCAAATGTCTTGTATGGGTGATCTCCGTTCTTAATGGGTTTCGGGGCTACTCGTAACTGTCTGAGTACCTGTTAATATTTCTCCCATTGTTAAATCGGTCGGTGTTCTCCCTGGAGGGGTCTTGGGGCTTCCAAGTGTTTTGTATAACTACCTGCTAACGGCTCTCTCATCGTAGAGTCGTTGGGATTTTACATATTAATGTCTTTGGATGGGCCCTTGATTACTCGGTACAATAGCTTTCATTCGTACCTGGGAGACCGATTTCAGTATTTATGTGTATACTGCAAACCCATAATGTCTCGTGTATTATCTTCACTGTGCTGAATCTTAATCGATCTTGCACAAATGTTTATTGGAACGCCATCTTGTCTGCCTGTCGAAAAGTCTAGAATGTTCTGTCACGAGGTGCGGCGGCCATTTTACAAGCTGCTTGTGTCCACTTTGAGAAACCTGACCGCATTCTGCTGAAATAAAAGCTGTTTGAACGAGACTCTGTGTTTTCTCCTTATTAATAAAATCGCGATAAATTGCGAATTCTACAGCCTGTCCCGCGGCGCTCAAGTCGAGTTAAATTCCGTCCCAGACGTCTGGAGGACTAAGGGGTTTTATCTGGGGGAAAGGAGTGTTGTGTTTTGAGATTGCTTTTGACCCAGTCCCCCAGCCATACAGGGAGGGAGGGGCTAGAGCCTGAGGCGGGAGTTCAGCAGGGAGCTGGGTCCCCTACCTCATGGAGAGAGGTTTGGCTGTCTGTTACAGTTCTTAATGTAATGTCCTATTTACAGTGTTTTAATAAATAGTAAAAAGACACCCTGTCTCCTTGACTAATGAATGTTAGGTCAAGATGCAAAACAGGGGGACCCCAGGAGAGTGTCAGTATTTACAGGTGGTCCCTGGGAGTGTGTCAGTATTTACAGGGTCTCCGGGAATGTGTCAGTATTTACAGGGGGTCCCCGGGAGTGTGTCAGTATTTACAGGGGGTCCCCGGGAGTGTGTCAGTATTTACAGGGTCTCCGGGAGTGTGTCAGTATTTACAGGGGGTCTCCGGGAGTGTGTCAGTATTTACAGGGGGTCCCCGGGAGTGTGTCAGTATTTACAGAGGGTCTCCGGGAGTGTGTCAGTATTTACAGGGGGTCCCCGGGAGTGTGTCAGTATTTACAGGGGGTCCCCGGGAGTGTGTCAGTATTTACAGGTGGTCCCTGGGAGTGTGTCAGTATTTACAGGGTCTCCGGGAGTGTGTCAGTATTTACAGGGGGTCCCCGGGAGTGTGTCAGTATTTACAGGGGGTCTCCGGGAGTGTGTCAGTATTTACAGGGGGTCCCCGGGAGTGTGTCAGTATTTACAGGGGGTCCCGAGGAGTGTGTCACTATTTACAAGGGTCCCTGGGAGTGTGTCAGTATTTACAGGAGGTCCCCGGGGGTGTGTCAGTATTTACAGGGGGTCCCCGGGAGTGTGTCAGTATTTACAGGGGGTCCCCGGGGGTGTTTCAGTATTTACAAGGGGTCCCCGAGTGTGTGGCAGTATTTACAGGAGGTCCCCGGGAGTGTGTAAGTATTTACAGCGTCCCCGGGAGTGTGTCAGTATTTACAGGGTGCCCGGGAGTGTGTCAGTATTTACAGGGTCCCTGGGAGTGTGTCAATATTTACATGGGGTCCCCGGGAGTGTGTCAGTATTTACAGATGTCCCCGGGAGTGTGTCAGTATTTACAGTGGGTCCCAGGGAGTGTGTCAGTATTTACAGGAGGTCCCCGGGATTGTGTCAGTATTTACAAATTGTCCCTGGGAGTCTTTCAGTATTTACAGGAGGTCCCCGGGAGTGTGTCAGTATTTACAGGGGGTCCCCGGGAGTGTATCGGTATTGACAGGGGTTCCCCGGGAGTGTGTCAGTATTTACAGGGTTCCCGGGTGTGTGTCAGTATTTACAGGTGGTCCCCGGGAGTGTGTCAGTATTTGCAGGGGGTCCGCGGGAGTGTTTCAGTATTTACAGAGGTCCCCGGGAGTGTGTCAGTATTTACAGGGGTTCTCCAGGAGTGTGTCAGTATTTACAGGATGTCCCCGGGAGTGTGTCAGTATTTACAAAGGGTCCCCGGGAGTGTGTCAGTATTTACAGGGGGTCCCCGGGAGTGTGTCAGTATTTACAGGGTTCCCGGGTGTGTGTCAGTATTTACAGGAGGTCCCCGACAGTGTGTCAGTATTTGCAGGGGGTCCGCGGGAGTGTTTCAGTATTTACAGAGGTCCCCGGGAGTGTGTCAGTATTTACAGGGGTTCTCCAGGAGTGTGTCAGTATTTACAGGATGTCCCCGGGAGTGTGTCAGTATTTACAAAGGGTCCCCGGGAGTGTGTCAGTATTTACAGGGGGTCCCCGGGAGTGTGTCAGTATTTACAGGGTTCCCGGGTGTGTGTCAGTATTTACAGGAGGTCCCCGGGAGTGTGTCAGTATTTACAGTATGTCCCCGGGAGTGTGTCAGTATTTACAGGGGGTCCCGAGGAGTGTGTCACTATTTACAAGGGTCCCTGGGAGTGTGTCAGTATTTACAGGAGGTCCCCGGGGGTGTGTCAGTATTTACAGGGGGTCCCCGGGAGTGTGTCAGTATTTACAGGGGGTCCCCGGGGGTGTTTCAGTATTTACAAGGGGTCCCCGAGTGTGTGGCAGTATTTACAGGAGGTCCCCGGGAGTGTGTAAGTATTTACAGCGTCCCCGGGAGTGTGTCAGTATTTACAGGGTGCCCGGGAGTGTGTCAGTATTTACAGGGTCCCTGGGAGTGTGTCAATATTTACATGGGGTCCCCGGGAGTGTGTCAGTATTTACAGATGTCCCCGGGAGTGTGTCAGTATTTACAGTGGGTCCCAGGGAGTGTGTCAGTATTTACAGGAGGTCCCCGGGATTGTGTCAGTATTTACAAATTGTCCCTGGGAGTCTTTCAGTATTTACAGGAGGTCCCCGGGAGTGTGTCAGTATTTACGGGGGGTCCCCGGGAGTGTATCGGTATTGACAGGGGTTCCCCGGGAGTGTGTCAGTATTTACAGGGTTCCCGGGTGTGTGTCAGTATTTACAGGTGGTCCCCGGGAGTGTGTCAGTATTTGCAGGGGGTCCGCGGGAGTGTTTCAGTATTTACAGAGGTCCCCGGGAGTGTGTCAGTATTTACAGGGGTTCTCCAGGAGTGTGTCAGTATTTACAGGATGTCCCTGGGAGTGTGTCAGTATTTACAAAGGGTCCCCGGGAGTGTGTCAGTATTTACAAAGGGTCCCCGGGAGTGTGTCAGTATTTACAGGGGGTCCCCGGGTGTGTGTCAGTATTTACAGGAGGTCCCCGGGAGTGTGTCAGTATTTACAGGATGTCCCCGGGAGTGTGTCAGTATTTACAAAGGGTCCCCGGGAGTGTGTCAGTATTTACAGGAGGTCCCTGGGAGTGTGTCAGTATTTACAGGAGGTCCCCGGGAGTGTTTCAGTATTTACAGAGGTCCCCGGGAGTGTGTCAGTATTTACAGGGGTTCTCCAGGAGTGTGTCAGTATTTACAGGATGTCCCCAGGAGTGTGTCAGTATTTACAAAGGGTCCCCGGGAGTGTGTCAGTATTTACAGGGGGTCCCCAGGGGTGTTTCAGTATTTACAAGGGGTCCCCGAGTGTGTGGCAGTATTTACAGGAGGTCCCCGGGAGTGTGTAAGTATTTACAGCGTCCCCGGGAGTGTGTCAGTATTTACAGGGTGCCCGGGAGTGTGTCAGTATTTACAGGGTCCCTGGGAGTGTGTCAATATTTACATGGGGTCCCCGGGAGTGTGTCAGTATTTACAGATGTCCCCGGGAGTGTGTCAGTATTTACAGTGGGTCCCAGGGAGTGTGTCAGTATTTACAGGAGGTCCCCGGGATTGTGTCAGTATTTACAAATTGTCCCTGGGAGTCTTTCAGTATTGACAGGAGGTCCCCGGGAGTGTGTCAGTATTTACGGGGGGTCCCCGGGAGTGTATCGGTATTGACAGGGATTCCCCGGGAGTGTGTCAGTATTTACAGGGTTCCCGGGTGTGTGTCAGTATTTACAGGTGGTCCCCGGGAGTGTGTCAGTATTTGCAGGGGGTCCGCGGGAGTGTTTCAGTATTTACAGAGGTCCCCGGGAGTGTGTCAGTATTTACAGGGGGTCCCCGGGAGTGTGTCAGTATTTACAAAGGGTCCCCGGGAATGTGTCAGTATTTACAGGATGTCCCCGGGAGTGTGTCAGTATTTACAAAGGGTCCCCGGGAGTGTGTCAGTATTTACAGGAGGTCCCCGGGAGTGTGTCAGTATTTACAGGAGATCCCCGGTTGTGTATCAGTATTTACAGGGGGTCCCTGGGAGTGTTTCAGTATTTACAGGGGAATCCCCGGGGTTGTGTCAGTATTTACACGGGGTCCCGAGGAGTGTGTCGCTATTTACAGGGGTCCCCGGGAGTGTGTCAGTATTTACAGTGGGTCCCCGGGAGTGTGTCAGTATTTACAGGGTGTCCCCGGGTGTGTGTCAATATTTACAGGGTGTCCCTGGGAGTGTGTCAGCATTTACAGGGGTCCGGGACTGTGTCATTATTTGCAGAGGTCCCCGGGAGTGTGTCAGTATTTACAGGGGGTCCCGGGATTGTGTCATTATTTACAGAGGTCCCCGGGAGTGTGTCAGTATTTACAGGGGGTCCCCGGGAGTGTGTCACTATTTACAGGGGGTGCCCGGGAGTGTTTTGATATTTACAGGAGGTCCCTGGGAGTGTGTCAGTATTTACAGGTCGTCCCCGGGGGTGTGTCAGTATTTACAGGAGGTCCCCGGCAGTGTGTCAGTATTTACAGGTCGTCCCCGGGGGTGTGTCAGTATTTACAGGGGGTCCCTGGGAGTGTGTCATTATGTGTGCGAGGGTGTGTGTGTGTGTGCGTGTGAGTGTGAGTGTTTACACTCTTCCAGTCACACAGCCGTGGAACCCGCCCCATTTGAAGATGGACCGAGAGTTGCAACAACAGGATATCTATTTATTTACAAGTTATGAATTTACATATTTACAAGTCATGTTTTAAAATTTCTCAGATCGATTCAAAGACGAGGAGCAGGAGGATGATCAGGGCCTGTGTGTTTAGGCTTGATTCAGACGGCGACACCAGCAGTTCCTTATGCAGCTGTTCCACCAGGTGAGCCTCCGGGCGGATCGGACACGTTCTGAGTGCTGGAGAAGTAAAGTTGAAAAGGTCGCTGCACGTGCTCGGAGCTGCTCCTGGGGGTTGTGGAGGAAGGACTGGCAATCCATGGCGTAGGAAGTGATCCTGTTGGGGAAATCTTCAACCAACTGTCGTGAAAGGTCCCTCAGGAGATCCATGTAGTTCCCCTTAGGCTCCCCTAGATAGTTCTTGATTAATGAGGAAGCCTCGGCCGATCCAATGAGGGGGAGAACCAGTTGCAGTGTTGAACTGCAAGACCTGGTGACCTCCTCACTCTTTCCGTCCAGGTGCAGCAACAAACGCACAAGGTTGGAATGGATCAGTCGGTAGAAGAAGGATCTGGAACCTCCGATTCCACATTTGGTTAAGTTCCCCAACATGCTGATCGCTTCAGCCCGCACTAGATCACACTCGGCGTCAAAGAGTGGTTGAATGCTGGTGAGGATTTTTTTTACAAAGGGTTGGATGGCGCTCCCTCTCAATTTAGTTATGTTCTTGGAGAGGCACGACAGCACCTCAAACATTAGCACTTCCCCTTGGTTCTCCTTGGTCCCCAGCAGACTCAGCATTGTGCCCATCACTTGATGAGACCAGTAATGGGCTCCAACTGTAATGTTGCCCAGGCCCCTGACATACAGCAACTGGGCAACTGGACAAGCATCAGGCAAACACCTTAGCAATGTGCTGACCAGAGTGTCTGTGAGCTGTGAAACCAGTGGAGATTTTAACAGCTCTCCAAAGAAGGAAGCCACGGTGACTGCCTGACAATCTTGGATGGTATGGATCTGAGCTGCCAGCTCTTCCACAATGCCAGGCAGGCTGATTTCAGCAAATCTCACCATTGCGCTGGCCAGCAAGACAACCCCCTCGTCAAATATGCGGAGATTCTTCATCTGATCCCATCCTCCACTGATCACCATGTAAGTAGTTACTTCTCTATTGTTTGTCCGAGCCAGCAGGTCCTTTAGTGTCCTCACACAGTTCACACACAGAGCTCTACATTTAGGTGTTTCAGACGCAGCTGAGAATTGTTTCTGGTTGAATTTATCACCAGGAGCAATACTATTGAGCAGAGAAACTTGAATGGAAGAGTTGCAATGAATCAGCAGGGCGCTGAATAACTGCGGGAATAATGCAGTCACTGCCTTTACCGACTCGGGCTTAGTGATCATCTGTCGCAGCCCATAGGCGACAGCCAGGGATTCAAGGGTGGAATACACTGGCGCGTTCTCACTGCCGGGACAGGTTCTGCTCATCCCAAAGGGCAACTGCTTTTTCAGTGTGTCCAGCAGCTCTCCCATTGTTCTCATGGCACATTCTGTGTCCTCAGCCAGTGAACCCCACATGTCACTGACGTACTTGTCCAAAGGGACGGGGTAGGTGAGGAGACAGGACACAACTGTTGCTGTGTTGTGTGAGGCCAGAATGGCTACACTACGCAGAACTGAAAGTTTCACCTGCTCGGAAGGAATTGATTGCAATTCTAGTCTCAGCGCGTCAATTATCTGCGAGACCTGGTCCCCAAGTTCACTGCCTCGTAGTTTAATCGTGGTTTGAACGAGAACAGCGGCTGCATTGGAACAGCTGGGCTGTTGGTCGGACAGTCCTTTAAAGACCATGAAGAGTAAGTTGCCCAGCTGGTCATGGGGCAAACATTTGGAAATGACCTCTGTGATTTGAGAGCAGGATTTTAAGAGGACTGAATTGTCAGGGTTAACCAACTGTTCTCTGACTCTTTCCAGTCCCTCTAACTGCTCCGTTTGCTGAACTAGATTGGTGCCTTCACACGACAAATGAATGGCCAGGATTAAGTACAAAGAGTCCAGGGCCATCTGTCGAACGGGAAGCAATGGGTCTGCACAACGCGGCATCAGTCGCCCAATCAGAGTCCCCGTGTTATTACCAGGCACTATCTTACTAACATTGAGCTTCCTCCAGTAAAGTTTCAGAAGCTCCAAGGTCATTTCCATGGCTCTCTCTCGTTCATGGTCTTTTGTTGAACTGAACCAGGCTTCTACATGTTTGAAAATAGCCTCAAGTCCTTGAGGGGACAGGTCCTGAAGTAATACTTGCTTCAGCAGATTTTGCAGAGAATCTGTGGTTTGGGTATAAAGCATGGCAGTCTCCTTTGTATTATCATTCGTGTCCTCGTCATTGTTCAGGTCTGGAGGTACCAAGCCGACAGTACTGTTCAGGCAGCTTTGAATCAATTGGCAGGTGTCAGCTTGGATTGATTCACTGTGTAGTTTCAGGAGATGCGTGCAAGCGTCCATTGCTAACCGTCGAACAGGGCTCTGCAGCAGATCTGGTGGCTCGGCCTCGATAACATCCTGCATGTATGTCTGCAGCACCCTGTTTGTAATAAAGTTGGTGGGAAGTCTCCAGCGATTTATATATAGGGATCTGGCTATCTGAGTCACGGTCTGTATTAGGCTGAGCTTTAGTGTGTGATCCCTGGATTCAGCCTTTATCCCCTGCCCACTTGTTATTAAATAACTAAGAGCTGGCAGAATGTGGCTCTCGATCGTGAACAGCAGTTCGTCAGGTGCGCAGACCGCCATGTTCCCATAGCACAGAACCAGTGTGCTCTTGACTTTATCCGATTCCTCATCTTCCATGACCCTAAATCTGTTGGCGTTAGCAAACTCCTCCAGGCTACTGAGCGTATCATCAAAATGTGCCATGGCACAGAAACCAATGGCGAGGGCTGCTCCCTCTCGCTCCGCACTCTCACTGTGCTGCACAATCTGTAGCATTTGGTGAAGGTCCTCCCTTACATTCCTAGTGCGGGTCTGGCGGAGCACTGACGCAAGAGATTTATATAGAAAGCCCTTCTCTTGTGGGGAGTGATGGTTGGTGTTGAGTTGTTTTGTTATTTCCTCAGCGAGCTGACATGTCCACTCCTCGTCATTAATCGTGTTTAAAGCTAGGCACAAGACCACCAATAATTTATTCTCCCATTGCGATTGGGACAGAGACTCCTGGGAATTTTCCAGTAAATGGTCAACTAATGGGGCCAGCTCGTCTTCCCACCACCTCACTGATTGTGAGTGGACATTGAGTCTCAGGACTTTCAGTAGACTCAGTGCCGGAGCTCCTCGGCCTCCTCCCTGATATGGGCAACAAGACACAGCGAGGAGCCGGGTCAGCAGTGCCTGGGCTTTAGGGAGATTGGCATCTTCATTATAAATAAGGGAAAAGCTTTCTCTACCGGCTTGTAGTTTCTTTTTCCCAATGTGGGCTGAACAACTGCAGATTATTGTTAAAGCCTCGGTGTACTGGGTCATAGTGACAAACTCCAGTAAGGATGGCCAAAGGACATCCTCCATCTTCACTGCAGTTGTGATCTTACACATCACTGTTTTACACAGTGTAACTAATTCTTCATCTGTTACTGGGTCTGGCTGATGATTGGGTGGTACCAGGGTCCCTGAACCAACAGGTGCCGCACACTGTTGGATGAGGAATTGCATCATTGCCTTTCCTCCCTCGGGCTCAAGGTAACCTTGCTCGGCCATGACACAGATTACCTGGGCAATGAGCTTCTTCTCCTGATTGCTGCTGTTGTCTAGAAGGAGTGGTTTTATCGCAGCCACAATCTGAGCCTTCTTCCTCTCCAAGTGCGGTGAGACCGATGTGATGAGGTGCTTCAGTACAGTCAGTGTTCCTACTCTCGTTCGTTGGTCAGCGTTCTCTAACCGAGATAGGAGAAATTCCACTATTTCATCTGAATAAGCTGGAGCCATAACTCTGAAAGAGTGAAGGATCTCAGTCTGGTCCTTCAGAGCAAGATCATCAGTCGACTCCAGCGAAACACAAATCTGCTGGTGGAGCTTGTTAAGAATGTCCATTTGTGATTTTAGCCCGAGACACTTTATCTCTGTCACAACATCCATCTCATGCAGAAATGCACAGTTTGTAGAAATTTGCTGTATTTTGTCCCGCCCTGGGTTTCTGTGTTGTCATGGTTTCCATTGTGAGGCCAGGTTACATAAGCCCTCGGTTGTGATGTGGCCCTGGGTCATGTGCCCATATAAGTCCTGCCAGCTCTTTGTGTCAGTTTAAGGTGGGTGCTGGGGGTTAAGGCCCAGACCTGAGATACAGACCATACGGACAAGGCAACATTCCCAACCCTTGGCAGCCATATTGGATTGAGCAGCTGTTTGTTCCTAATAAAGAACCCACCGCACCACAGACACTCAAAGTACTTGTGACAAAAGATGTGGAAATGGGAGTGTCGGACAGACATTTCTAGCAGAATTGCCCCAAATTGGGATCTTCATGTGTCAGGGATTGAAGCTGCTTAATGATGTCATCAGGAAGCTGCTGTGACATCAGAGCGGTCCGTTGTGACATCAGAGCGGCCCGTTGTGACATCACAGCGGCCCGTTGTGACATCAGAGCGTTCCGTTGTGACATCAGAGCGGCTCGTTGTGACATCAGAGTGGTCCGTTGTGACATTTGTTCCACTCTTGTCTCCTTTAAAGTTCTTGTTGTCTATTGCCCACCACCCCAGATTTCTCACCCACATATCCTCCCTGCTTTCCTCCTTCAGCCTCTGCACTCAGTGACTCCTCATCCTCGGTCATTTCAATCTCCATCTCAACTCCCCTTGCCCTTTCTCCTCTGATTTTACTGCCATCCTGTTGTCCCTTAAACCCCCCTACCCATCACGTCCACCCCTCTACTTTGCCATCTCTCCTGTCCTCACTGCTTGCATGTTCTCAATCACTGACAAGGCCATCTCTGACCATTCATTTTATCACCCGTAACCCCCTATCACCTTCCAACCTTATTTCCATCTGCGTCCACCCCTCCAAAAAACTCTGACAGGAAGATAGGAACAGAAGGAGGCCATTCAGCCCCTCAGGTGTGCTCCGCCATTCAGTGAGATCCTGGCTGATCTGTGTCTCAACTCCATTCACACACCATTGCTCCATATGCCTTCATAACCTCACCCAACAAAAATCCATCAGTCTGATTTCACTGATCAACGATTGGTGTCACACCATTATGCAGCACCTATTCAGATACAGGTCTGTAGCTCTCCACTCACACTTCACAGGAGTTTTATAAAACTAAATTTGACACCGAGCCACACAGGGAGAAATTGGGGCAAAAGCGAAATACTGCGGATGCTGGAAATCTGAATTAAAAACAGAAAATGCTGGAAATACTCAGCAGGCCAGGCAGCATCTGTGGAGAGAGAAACAGAGTTAACGTTTCAGGTCGAAGACCCTTCGTCAGAACTGGAAAAAATTGGAGATGGAACAAGTTTTTAAGCAAGTGTAGGGGCAGGGAAAGGGGGGAGTGGAGGAAAGAACAAAAGGGAAGGTCTGTGATAGGATGGAAGGCAGGAGAGATTAAGAGACAAAAGGGATGATGGTGCAAGGCAAAAGGAGATGGGAATGGGACAAGTTAAGAAACAAAAGATGACTCTAGATGAAGTGTAAATGGCAATGGCAGAATGATCGACAGCTGCCATGGGAGAGAGAGAAAAATAATGAAAAAATGATATGGGCAGAGGTTATGGTCAGAAATTGTTGAACTCGATGTTGAGTCCAGAAGACTGTAAAGTGCCTAATCGAAAGATGAGGTGCTGTTCCTCGAGCTTACGTTGATCTTCATCGGAACAGTGCAAGAGGCCGAGGACAGAGAGGTCAGAGTGGGAGTGGAGCAGGGAATTAATATGACAGGTGACCGGAAGCTCGGGGTCAACCCAGAAATTAGGGCAGATGACCAAAAGCTTGGTCAAAGAGGTAGGTTTTAAGGAGCATCTTAAAGGAGGAAAGAGAGGTAGAGAGGCGGAGAGGATTAGGGAGGGAATTCCAGAGCTTAGGGCCTTGGCAGCTGAAGGCACGGCCACCAATGGTTGAGCAATTCAAATCAGGATTGCTCTAGAAGCCACAATTAGAGGAGCGCAGATATCTCAGGGGGTTGTGGGGTGGAGGAGATTACAGAGATGGGGAGGTGCGAGGCCATGGAGGCATTTGAAAACAAAGATGAGAATTTTAATATCGAGGACTATCAGTGTGTGTGGATTGGAGGAGGTGAGCAGGCCCTGGGCCAATGGCTGGGTATGATTCAGTGTGTGTGGATTGGAGGAGGTGAGCAGGCCCTGGGCCAATGGCTGGGTATGAGTCAGTGTGTGTGGATTGGAGGAGGTGAGCAGGCAATCGGCCAATGGCTGGGTAGGAGTCAGTGTGAGTGGATTGGAGGAGGTGAGCAGGCTCTGGGCCAATGGCTGGGTATGAGTCAGTGTGTGTGGATTGGAGGAGGTGAGCAGGCTCTGGGCCAATGGCAGGTAGGTGTCAATGTGTGTGGATTGGAGGAGGTGAGCAGGCTCTGGGCCAATGGCTGGGTATGATTCAGTGTGTGTGGATTGGAGGAGGTGAGCAGGCCCTGGGCCAATGGCTGGGTATGATTCAGTGTGTGTGGATTGGAGGAGGTGAGCAGGATCTGGGCCGGTGCCCAGGTAGGAGTCAGAGGGGGAAAAATTCAGTCACGCCCCCTTTGGGGAGCTAACTTCACCGGAGCGCTACTTTTAGCGCCCCGAGAAAGTTAGCGCCCCCGCACCCGAAATTCACTGCTAGCGCACCAAGAGGGAGGCGGGAAGTACCCTCAGGGGGCGCTACTGAAGTTCACGGCCGGGGTGCGAGCGGGGTGCTGCGCACGGCAATGCCATCATCGGCGGAGGCGCAGTGCCGCGGGGCGCTACCAATTACCACCGCCGCTAATCTCCCGCTGAATTTTGCGGTAGGCGTTAGCGGCACCGCGCACGGTCGCTAGTTGCTTTGTGCCCTGTTAGCGCCCTCTTCGGGCAACGGGAGGAGCAAAGCAACCGAACTTTTCCCCCTTGGTCTTTCAAGAGCCACCCTTCCACTCTGCTTCTTCTTCAAATAACTCTGGTGAACCCACCTCAAGCTGACTAACTATGGAAGATATTGATGGTCAATGGCCCTCTAAGGAAGATCATGCCGGGCAATTCCTGCTTCTCAGACAGAAGTCATGATTCACCTGCTTTTGGGTTATTTGATGAAGTAGCAGACCACAGGCATCTTGAATCATTGCTTTAGATACATGGACAGATCACTGGACAGATCCAAGTCCATCCTGCTGGGAACATATGAACATCGGAACAGGAGGAGGCCATTTAGCCCCTCGAGTCTGTTCCACCATTCAATTAGATCATGGCCGATCTGTATGTTAACTCCATTTGCCCTCCTTGGTTCCGTAACCCTTAATACCCTTGCCTAACAAAAATCTCAGTTTTGAAATTTTCAATTGACCCTCAGCATCAACAGCTTTTTGGGGGAGAGAGTTCCAGATTTCCACTATCCTTTCTGTGAAGAAGTGCTTCCTGACATCGCCCCTGAATGGCCTAGCTCTCATTTTAAGAGTATGTCACCTTGTTCTGCACTCCCCCACCCCAAGGATCTCCAAGGCTATTGTCTGTTGCCTCCTGCAAAACCTTCCCATCCAGAGAAGCCTAAACATGAAGCAGGAGGAGAAAGTGGAACATCCACAGCCCAGAGCAGAGCAGAACTCTCACAGTGACCCTGAAGGTACCAACAGGTCTGTTCATGTGTGCACCAAGCATTAACCCAAGCACTCAGGCACAGCTGCACAGATATGGGGTAGTGAACTCCTCTACAGTCACCGGCAGAATTGCAGAATGCTTGTAATACCGTTTAATGACAGCAAAAAGCATCAGCATTCAGATAGCATCCATCTTTTAAATGCAGGCACTGTGAGGTCTAAATCCCCGTGCGCTGCAGTTGAGGAAGATTATGAGCTGGCATTTCAACGGGCAGGTTTCTGCTCTCCCTCTGTCACCATCACTTGAATGGATAATTACAAGTCCTAACCCTTTCGGACTACCCCAGATCAGGCGTATTCTCCAGACGTTTACCTTCAACTAAAGTTTGCGGTAGCCGGATCCTATAAGACGCTTAATTGGGTCTAAAGGTCAGACTACCTCTCCCTAAAGGAAAGAAACGGTCTAAAGATGTTACCGTCCTCCAGATAGTACTTTTAATAAGTTTAACTAGACTGTAACCTTCCGGATATTATGAGGGTCTGGAATGCCCCCCAGAATTCTGCAACTCCTTGTGAAGAGTGTACAGAAATTTGAGTTCGCAAGATGATACAGAAATACTCTTTGAGACTATTCTAAAAATATATAGATTTATTACAGAACCGATATTTAGTAAACAGCTGCTATGGCAATCGCAACTTTAATAGTTCAAAATACAAATAGCTTACATTTTCTTATTCTCAGAGATCCTTATTCTCAAATCTTAACTTCGTGACATTTCCACACTTCTACTTATTTCTTAACCCAGAATATCCACCAAAATCAAATACAGTACCTTCATGACCTGAGACTCAAAATTGAAAACTTACAGAGAGTCTGTGAAGTTGAGAAACTCTTGTCTTCCCAGCGACTTCTGACTTTCTATCTGAAAAGCTCGTATTTTTATATCTTTTTTTGGTGGCTTATCCTTTGAAGTATTCGTGCTGATGTAAGCTAATTGTGTAAAGTCATTCTTTGCTGACTTTGTTCTATTCTTTACTGTGATTTCAGCTGTCAGCCTTTAGACTTGTGTCTCTACTTTTAGGTGTTTCAAAAACCTATCATAAAATGGTTATTATCGATTTATCTATTTGATGCCATTCTTAGGAAGTCTTTCTATTGAATTTCTAATACTACTTTAACTGGTTATTATCAGCCGTTGTGACTCCATGGTATTCCAAGTTCAATACAAGAACAATGTGATTGCTTGATGCATCCATTAAAGTAATATTTTCAAAGTCATCTTGTTTGTGTACCTTTTACAACTTTTAAATTAAAATCTCTTTAACTAGTATCTTCATGCATTTCTATTTACTTCAATTGGTTTTTATCAGACCTCGGGACTCCATATTTCAAGCTTAACATTAAAACTATTTGTTCAGTAGGCATTTCTTTTACTTGATGTCATTTCTTCAAAGCCTTCTGTAGGTATCATATTTACAATATGTAAATTGAAAACACTTCTCTCAGTGTGTACTTGTTTTCTAGCTATCTCAATTTGTTGCATATTTAATCATGTTTCCGGTCTTATTTGATGTTATATTATGAAGGCTTATGGTTGTTTAATATTCTAAGTTTCTGTTTGTATCAGTGTTAGCTTTTGACACTTTAAACTGGGTGATTCCATTGTTTTGGTTTCAATGTTCAGACATCGAGGAACCTCCAATGGTTTGCGTCAATAGGGCATTGTCTTTGTCAATATCCCATTCCCATATCAAAGCTTGTGGTCACAGCTTTGTGTTAACAAACCATCTTATCTCAGAAGCCTGTATTTCTGCCTACAGCCTTGTCTGCTAAGGCTTATGTCTTTTAAACCCAGTATGTCATTTATTAATAATTTCAGAAATCTGTTCTTAGTATCGTGTATTTTTCTGAATCCTGGCTATTCCTTCACACACTGGTCTTGCTCATCATGCTTTGGGTCTACTCTGGTGAACCCACCTCAAGCTGACTATCTAAGTGCCCAGATACATTCTACAGAAGGAGTATGTGATGTAGAGTCAAATAGGAGCTGGCTTTCTGAGCACCTTTTTGAGGCTGTGGATGACTCTTGGGGAACAGAAGAGAAGTATATGTAAGAATACTAACGCCAAGACACAGAGCTATGTATTGTTCCCATAGTGGTGTACTGGAATATGATTGAGTGCGTGATCGAGTGAGTGAATGTGAGTGAGTGTGAGTAAGTGAGTGTGTGAGTGTGAGTAAGTGAGTGAGTGAGTGAGTGAGTAAACGTAAAATAATAGGAAATGGCTTTTTAGGGAGGTCTCCACCTTCATGTTGGTGCACTCCTTCTGTATTCCTAGGCCCCAGGATGTGCTAACAGGAGGCGCTAACCAACCCAATATTTCTCCCAGTGTCTGTGGATTGGAGGAGGTGAGCAGCCTCTGAGCCAATGGCAGGGTAGGAGTCAGTATCTGTGGATTGGAGGAGGTGAGCAGCCTCTGAGCCAATGGCAGGGTAGGAGTCAGTATCTGTGGATTGGAGGAGGTGAGCAGCCTCTGAGCCAATGGCAGGGTAGGAGTCAGTATCTGTGGATTGGAGGAGGTGAGCAGCCTCTGGGCCAATGGCAGGGTAGGAGTCAGTATCTGTGGATTGGAGGAGGTGAGCAGCCTCTGAGCCAATGGCAGGGTAGGAGTCAGTATCTGTGGATTGGAGGAGGTGAGCAGCCTCTGGGCCAATGGCAGGGTAGGTGTCAGTGTCTGTGGATTGGAGGAGGTGAGCAGGCTCTGGGCCAATGGCAGGGTAGGAGTCAGTATCTGTGGATTGGAGGAGGTGAGCAGCCTCTGGGCCAATGGCAGGGTAGGTGTCAGTGTCTGTGGATTGGAGGAGGTGAGCAGGCTCTGGGCCAATGGCAGGGTAGGACTCAGTATCTGTGGATTGGAGGAGGTGATCAGCCTCTGGGCCAATGGCAGGGTAGATGTCAGTGTCTGTGGATTGGAGGAGGTGAGCAGGCTCTGTGCCAATGGCAGGGTAGGAGTCAGTGCCTGTGGATTGGAGGAGGTGAGCAGCCTCTGGGCCAATGGCAGGGTAGGAGTCAGTGTCTGTGGATTGGAGGAGGTGAGCAGGCCCTGGGCCAATGGCTGGGTATGATTCAGTGTGTGTGGATTGGAGGAGGTGAGCAGGATCTGGGCCGGTGCCCAGGTAGGAGTCAGAGGGGGAAAAATTCAGTCACGCCCCCTTTGGGGCGCTAACTTCACCGGAGCGCTACTTTTAGCGCCCCGAGAAAGTTAGCGCCCCCGCACCCGAAATTCACTGCTAGCGCACCAAGAGGGAGGCGGGAAGTACCCTCAGGGGGCGCTACTGAAGTTCACGGCCGGGGTGCGAGCGGGGTGCTGCGCACGGCAATGCCATCATCGGCGGAGGCACAGTGCCGCGGGGCGCTACCAATTACCGCCGCCGCTAATTTCCCGCTGAATTTTGCGGTAGGCGTTAGCGGCACCGCGCACGGTCGCTAGTTGCTTTGTGCCCTGTTAGCGCCCTCTTCGGGCAATGGGAGGAGCAAAGCAACCGAACTTTTCCCCCTTGATCTTTCAAGAGCCACCCTTCCACTCTGCTTCTTCTTCAAATAACTCTGGTGAACCCACCTCAAGCTGACTAACTATGGAAGATATTGATGGTCAATGGCCCTCTAAGGAAGATCATGCCGGGCAATTCCTGCTTCTCAGACAGAAGTCATGATTCACCTGCTTTTGGGTTATTTGATGAAGTAGCAGACCACAGGCATCTTGAATCATTGCTTTAGATACATGGACAGATCACTGGACAGATCCAAGTCCA
Organism: Squalus acanthias; assembly: GCA_030390025.1. Lineage (NCBI taxonomy): Eukaryota > Metazoa > Chordata > Chondrichthyes > Squaliformes > Squalidae > Squalus > Squalus acanthias. Next base: position 41,996 of record JASTWF010001571.1, read on the forward strand.
TCCTGCTGGGAACATATGAACATCGGAACAGGAGGAGGCCATTTAGCCCCTCGAGTCTGTTCCACCATTCAATTAGATCATGGCCGATCTGTATGTTAACTCCATTTGCCCTCCTTGGTTCCGTAACCCTTAATACCCTTGCCTAACAAAAATCTCAGTTTTGAAATTTTCAATTGACCCTCAGCATCAACAGCTTTTTGGGGGAGAGAGTTCCAGATTTCCACTATCCTTTCTGTGAAGAAGTGCTTCCTGACATCGCCCCTGAATGGCCTAGCTCTCATTTTAAGAGTATGTCGCCTTGTTCTGCACTCCCCCACCCCAAGGATCTCCAAGGCTATTGTCTGTTGCCTCCTGCAAAACCTTCCCATCCAGAGAAGCCTAAACATGAAGCAGGAGGAGAAAGTGAAACATCCACAGCCCAGAGCAGAGCAGAACTCTCACAGTGACCCTGAAGGTACCAACAGGTCTGTTCATGTGTGCACCAAGCATTAACCCAAGCACTCAGGCACAGCTGCACAGATATGGGGTAGTGAACTCCTCTACAGTCACCAGCAGAATTGCAGAATGCTTGTAATACCGTTTAATGACAGCAAAAAGCATCAGCATTCAGATAGCATCCATCTTTTAAATGCAGGCACTGTGAGGTCTAAATCCCCGTGCGCTGCAGTTGAGGAAGATTATGAGCTGGCATTTCAACGGGCAGGTTTCTGCTCTCCCTCTGTCACCATCACTTGAATGGATAATTACAAGTCCTAACCCTTTCGGACTACCCCAGATCAGGCGTATTCTCCAGACGTTTACCTTCAACTAAAGTTTGCGGTAGCCGGATCCTATAAGACGCTTAATTGGGTCTAAAGGTCAGACTACCTCTCCCTAAAGGAAAGAAACGGTCTAAAGATGTTACCGTCCTCCAGATAGTACTTTTAATAAGTTTAACTAGACTGTAACCTTCCGGATATTATGAGGGTCTGGAATGCCCCCCAGAATTCTGCAACTCCTTGTGAAGAGTGTACAGAAATTTGAGTTCGCAAGATGATACAGAAATACTCTTTGAGACTATTCTAAAAATATATAGATTTATTACAGAACCGATATTTAGTAAACAGCTGCTATGGCAATCGCAACTTTAATAGTTCAAAATACAAATAGCTTACATTTTCTTATTCTCAGAGATCCTTATTCTCAAATCTTAACTTCGTGACATTTCCACACTTCTACTTATTTCTTAACCCAGAATATCCACCAAAATCAAATACAGTACCTTGATGACCTGAGACTCAAAATTGAAAACTTACAGAGAGTCTGTGAAGTTGAGAAACTCTTGTCTTCCCAGCGACTTCTGACTTTCTATCTGAAAAGCTCGTATTTTTATATCTTTTTTTGGTGGCTTATCCTTTGAAGTATTCGTGCTGATGTAAGCTAATTGTGTCAAGTCATTCTTTGCTGACTTTGTTCTATTCTTTACTGTGATTTCAGCTGTCAGCCTTTAGACTTGTGTCTCTACTTTTAGGTGTTTCAAAAACCTATCATAAAATGGTTATTATCGATTTATCTATTTGATGCCATTCTTAGGAAGTCTTTCTATTGAATTTCTAATACTACTTTAACTGGTTATTATCAGCCGTTGTGACTCCATGGTATTCCAAGTTCAATACAAGAACAATGTGATTGCTTGATGCATCCATTAAAGTAATATTTTCAAAGTCGTCTTGTTTGTGTACCTTTTACAACTTTTAAATTAAAATCTCTTTAACTAGTATCTTCATGCATTTCTATTTACTTCAATTGGTTTTTATCAGACCTCGGGACTCCATATTTCAAGCTTAACATTAAAACTATTTGTTCAGTAGGCATTTCTTTTACTTGATGTCATTTCTTCAAAGCCTTCTGTAGGTATCATATTTACAATATGTAAATTGAAAACACTTCTCTCAGTGTGTACTTGTTTTCTAGCTATCTCAATTTGTTGCATATTTAATCGTGTTTCCGGTCTTATTTGATGTTATATTATGAAGGCTTATGGTTGTTTAATATTCTAAGTTTCTGTTTGTATCAGTGTTAGCTTTTGACACTTTAAACTGGGTGATTCCATTGTTTTGGTTTCAATGTTCAGACATCGAGGAACCTCCAATGGTTTGCGTCAATAGGGCATTGTCTTTGTCAATATCCCATTCCCATATCAAAGCTTGTGGTCACAGCTTTGTGTTAACAAACCATCTTATCTCAGAAGCCTGTATTTCTGCCTACAGCCTTGTCTGCTAAGGCTTATGTCTTTTAAACCCAGTATGTCATTTATTAATAATTTCAGAAATCTGTTCTTAGTATCGTGTATTTTTCTGAATCCTGGCTATTCCTTCACACACTGGTCTTGCTCATCATGCTTTGGGTCTACTCTGGTGAACCCACCTCAAGCTGACTATCTAAGTGCCCAGATACATTCTACAGAAGGAGTTTGTGATGTAGAGTCAAAGAGGAGCTGGCTTTCTGAGCACCTTTTTGAGGCTGTGGATGACTCTTGGGGAACAGAAGAGAAATATATGTAAGAATACTAACGCCAAGACACAGAGCTATGTATTGTTCCCATAGTGGTGTACTGGAATATGATTGAGTGCGTGATCGAGTGAGTGAATGTGAGTGAGTGTGAGTAAGTGAGTGTGTGAGGGTGAGTAAGTGAGTGAGTGAGTGAGTGAGTAAACGTAAAATAATAGGAAATGGCTTTTTAGGGAGGTCTCCACCTTCATGTTGGTGCACTCCTTCTGTATTCCTAGGCCCCAGGATGTACTAACAGGAGGCGCTAACCAACCCAATATTTCTCCCAGTGTCTGTGGATTGGAGGAGGTGAGCAGCCTCTGAGCCAATGGCAGGGTAGGAGTCAGTATCTGTGGATTGGAGGAGGTGAGCAGCCTCTGAGCCAATGGCAGGGTAGGAGTCAGTATCTGTGGATTGGAGGAGGTGAGCAGCCTCTGAGCCAATGGCAGGGTAGGAGTCAGTATCTGTGGATTGGAGGAGGTGAGCAGCCTCTGGGCCAATGGCAGGGTAGGAGTCAGTATCTGTGGATTGGAGGAGGTGAGCAGCCTCTGAGCCAATGGCAGGGTAGGAGTCAGTATCTGTGGATTGGAGGAGGTGAGCAGCCTCTGGGCCAATGGCAGGGTAGGTGTCAGTGTCTGTGGATTGGAGGAGGTGAGCAGGCTCTGGGCCAATGGCAGGGTAGGAGTCAGTATCTGTGGATTGGAGGAGGTGAGCAGCCTCTGTGCCAATGGCAGGGTAGGTGTCAGTGTCTGTGGATTGGAGGAGGTGAGCAGGCTCTGGGCCAATGGCAGGGTAGGAGTCAGTATCTGTGGATTGGAGGAGGTGAGCAGCCTCTGGGCCAATGGCAGGGTAGGTGTCAGTGTCTGTGGATTGGAGGAGGTGAGCAGGCTCTGTGCCAATGGCAGGGTAGGAGTCAGTGCCTGTGGATTGGAGGAGGTGAGCAGCCTCTGGGCCAATGGCAGGGTAGGAGTCAGTGTCTGTGGATTGGAGGAGGTGAGCAGGCCCTGGGCCAATGGCTGGGTATGATTCAGTGTGTGTGGATTGGAGGAGGTGAGCAGGATCTGGGCCGGTGCCCAGGTAGGAGTCAGAGGGGGAAAAATTCAGTCACGCCCCCTTTGGGGCGCTAACTTCACCGGAGCGCTACTTTTAGCGCCCCGAGAAAGTTAGCGCCCCCGCACCCGAAATTCACTGCTAGCGCACCAAGAGGGAGGCGGGAAGTACCCTCAGGGGGCGCTACTGAAGTTCACGGCCGGGGTGCGAGCGGGGTGCTGCGCACGGCAATGCCATCATCGGCGGAGGCACAGTGCCGCGGGGCGCTACCAATTACCGCCGCCGCTAATCTCCCGCTGAATTTTGCGGTAGGCGTTAGCGGCACCGCGCACGGTCACTAGTTGCTTTGTGCCCTGTTAGCGCCCTCTTAGGGCAATGGGAGGAGCAAAGCAACCGAACTTTTCCCCCTTGGTCTTTCAAGAGCCACCCTTCCACTCTGCTTCTTCTTCAAATAACTCTGGTGAACCCACCTCAAGCTGACTAACTATGGAAGATATTGATGGTCAATGGCCCTCTAAGGAAGATCATGCCGGGCAATTCCTGCTTCTCAGACAGAAGTCATGATTCACCTGCTTTTGGGTTATTTGATGAAGTAGCAGACCACAGGCATCTTGAATCATTGCTTTAGATACATGGACAGATCACTGGACAGATCCAAGTCCATCCTGCTGGGAACATATGAACATCGGAACAGGAGGAGGCCATTTAGCCCCTCGAGTCTGTTCCACCATTCAATTAGATCATGGCCGATCTGTATGTTAACTCCATTTGCCCTCCTTGGTTCCGTAACCCTTAATACCCTTGCCTAACAAAAATCTCAGTTTTGAAATTTTCAATTGACCCTCAGCATCAACAGCTTTTTGGGGGAGAGAGTTCCAGATTTCCACTATCCTTTCTGTGAAGAAGTGCTTCCTGACATCGCCCCTGAATGGCCTAGCTCTCATTTTAAGAGTATGTCGCCTTGTTCTGCACTCCCCCACCCCAAGGATCTCCAAGGCTATTGTCTGTTGCCTCCTGCAAAACCTTCCCATCCAGAGAAGCCTAAACATGAAGCAGGAGGAGAAAGTGGAACATCCACAGCCCAGAGCAGAGCAGAACTCTCACAGTGACCCTGAAGGTACCAACAGGTCTGTTCATGTGTGCACCAAGCATTAACCCAAGCACTCAGGCACAGCTGCACAGATATGGGGTAGTGAACTCCTCTACAGTCACCAGCAGAATTGCAGAATGCTTGTAATACCGTTTAATGACAGCAAAAAGCATCAGCATTCAGATAGCATCCATCTTTTAAATGCAGGCACTGTGAGGTCTAAATCCCCGTGCGCTGCAGTTGAGGAAGATTATGAGCTGGCATTTCAACGGGCAGGTTTCTGCTCTCCCTCTGTCACCATCACTTGAATGGATAATTACAAGTCCTAACCCTTTCGGACTACCCCAGATCAGGCGTATTCTCCAGACGTTTACCTTCAACTAAAGTTTGCGGTAGCCGGATCCTATAAGACGCTTAATTGGGTCTAAAGGTCAGACTACCTCTCCCTAAAGGAAAGAAACGGTCTAAAGATGTTACCGTCCTCCAGATAGTACTTTTAATAAGTTTAACTAGACTGTAACCTTCCGGATATTATGAGGGTCTGGAATGCCCCCCAGAATTCTGCAACTCCTTGTGAAGAGTGTACAGAAATTTGAGTTCGCAAGATGATACAGAAATACTCTTTGAGACTATTCTAAAAATATATAGATTTATTACAGAACCGATATTTAGTAAACAGCTGCTATGGCAATCGCAACTTTAATAGTTCAAAATACAAATAGCTTACATTTTCTTATTCTCAGAGATCCTTATTCTCAAATCTTAACTTCGTGACATTTCCACACTTCTACTTATTTCTTAACCCAGAATATCCACCAAAATCAAATACAGTACCTTCATGACCTGAGACTCAAAATTGAAAACTTACAGAGAGTCTGTGAAGTTGAAAAACTCTTGTCTTCCCAGCGACTTCTGACTTTCTATCTGAAAAGCTCGTATTTTTATATCTTTTTTTGGTGGCTTATCCTTTGAAGTATTCGTGCCGATGTAAGCTAATTGTGTAAAGTCATTCTTTGCTGACTTTGTTCTATTCTTTACTGTGATTTCAGCTGTCAGCCTTTAGACTTGTGTCTCTACTTTTAGGTGTTTCAAAAACCTATCATAAAATGGTTATTATCGATTTATCTATTTGATGCCATTCTTAGGAAGTCTTTCTATTGAATTTCTAATACTACTTTAACTGGTTATTATCAGCCGTTGTGACTCCATGGTATTCCAAGTTCAATACAAGAACAATGTGATTGCTTGATGCATCCATTAAAGTAATATTTTCAAAGTCGTCTTGTTTGTGTACCTTTTACAACTTTTAAATTAAAATCTCTTTAACTAGTATCTTCATGCATTTCTATTTACTTCAATTGGTTTTTATCAGACCTCGGGACTCCATATTTCAAGCTTAACATTAAAACTATTTGTTCAGTAGGCATTTCTTTTACTTGATGTCATTTCTTCAAAGCCTTCTGTAGGTATCATATTTACAATATGTAAATTGAAAACACTTTAACTCAGTGTTTACTTGTTTTCTAGCTATCTCAATTTGTTGCATATTTAATCGTGTTTCCGGTCTTACTTGATGTTATATTATGAAGGCTTATGGTTGTTTAATATTCTAAGTTTCTGTTTGTATCAGTGTTAGCTTTTGACACTTTAAACTGGGTGATTCCATTGTTTTGGTTTCAATGTTCAGACATCGAGGAACCTCCAATGGTTTGCGTCAATAGGGCATTGTCTTTGTCAATATCCCATTCCCATATCAAAGCTTGTGGTCACAGCTTTGTGTTAACAAACCATCTTATCTCAGAAGCCTGTATTTCTGCCTACAGCCTTGTCTGCTAAGGCTTATGTCTTTTAAACCCAGTATGTCATTTATTAATAATTTCAGAAATCTGTTCTTAGTATCGTGTATTTTTCTGAATCCTGGCTATTCCTTCACACACTGGTCTTGCTCATCATGCTTTGGGTCTACTCTGGTGAACCCACCTCAAGCTGACTATCTAAGTGCCCAGATACATTCTACAGAAGGAGTATGTGATGTAGAGTCAAAGAGGAGCTGGCTTTCTGAGCACCTTTTTGAGGCTGTGGATGACTCTTGGGGAACAGAAGAGAAATATATGTAAGAATACTAACGCCAAGACACAGAGCTATGTATTGTTCCCATAGTGGTGTACTGGAATATGATTGAGTGCGTGATCGAGTGAGTGAATGTGAGTGAGTGTGAGTAAGTGAGTGTGTGAGTGTGAGTAAGTGAGTGAGTGAGTGAGTGAGTAAACGTAAAATAATAGGAAATGGCTTTTTAGGGAGGTCTCCACCTTCATGTTGGTGCACTCCTTCTGTATTCCTAGGCCCCAGGATGTGCTAACAGGAGGCGCTAACCAACCCAATATTTCTCCCAGTGTCTGTGGATTGGAGGAGGTGAGCAGCCTCTGAGCCAATGGCAGGGTAGGAGTCAGTATCTGTGGATTGGAGGAGGTGAGCAGCCTCTGAGCCAATGGCAGGGTAGGAGTCAGTATCTGTGGATTGGAGGAGGTGAGCAGCCTCTGAGCCAATGGCAGGGTAGGAGTCAGTATCTGTGGATTGGAGGAGGTGAGCAGCCTCTGAGCCAATGGCAGGGTAGGAGTCAGTATCTGTGGATTGGAGGAGGTGAGCAGCCTCTGGGCCAATGGCAGGGTAGGTGTCAGTGTCTGTGGATTGGAGGAGGTGAGCAGGCTCTGGGCCAATGGCAGGGTAGGAGTCAGTATCTGTGGATTGGAGGAGGTGAGCAGCCTCTGGGCCAATGGCAGGGTAGGTGTCAGTGTCTGTGGATTGGAGGAGGTGAGCAGGCTCTGGGCCAATGGCAGGGTAGGAGTCAATATCTGTGGATTGGAGGAGGTGAGCAGCCTCTGAGCCAATGGCAGGGTAGGAGTCAGTATCTGTGGATTGGAGGAGGTGAGCAGCCTCTGGGCCAATGGCAGGGTAGGTGTCAGTGTCTGTGGATTGGAGGAGGTGAGCAGGCTCTGGGCCAATGGCAGGGTAGGAGTCAGTATCTGTGGATTGGAGGAGGTGAGCAGCCTCTGGGCCAATGGCAGGGTAGGTGTCAGTGTCTGTGGATTGGAGGAGGTGAGCAGGCTCTGGGCCAATGGCAGGGTAGGAGTCAATATCTGTGGATTGGAGGAGGTGAGCAGCCTCTGGGCCAATGGCAGGGTAGGTGTCAGTGTCTGTGGATTGGAGGAGGTGAGCAGGCTCTGTGCCAATGGCAGGGTAGGAGGCAGTGCCTGTGGATTGGAGGAGGTGAGCAGCCTCTGGGCCAATGGCAGGGTAGGAGTCAGTGTCTGTGGATTGGAGGAGGTGAGCAGGCAGGGTGGTGATCTCTGTTGACACCAATCTCTCTCTCTCTCACTTCCTTCTCTATCTCCCGCTCTCTGTCCTCTCTTTCTTCCATCTTCCTCTCTCTCCCTCTATCTCTCTCTCTCTCTCTCCCTCTCCCTCCCTCTCTCACTCTCTTATGTTAACAGGAGATCTGTTGTGTGGTCCACTAATCATTTTATAAATGTGCAGCTTATAGGTTTCTATTAATGGTGTAAAATCGATGTTAATGCTGCCAGGCTTTGTGTGTCTTGTGTAAAGTCTTTGCCTCGACCGTGGTTCTCCCCATGAGTTTTGGAAACTGCTTTTGAGTCGAACGTTAATTGCCGAGCAGGGATTGCACCATTGAACACTTGCAGGTAAGAAAGAAAGACTTGCATTTATATAGCACCTTTCACGACCACTGGACGTCTCAAAGCGCTTTACAGCCAATGTAGGCTTCGCAAAATCCCCCAGAAACTCGAACAGAACCCTAAGTGAAGTGATTTGAGGTAAAACCCTCAGTTTTGGACATTTTTAAAGATCAGGGAAGAAAATCCTGAGGAAAATGACTTTTTGAATCTTACTGTTGGGAAAGACACCTTTTACAGACATCGACAGGCTGCAGAGGGGCGTGGCCAGGCAGTGAATTAAGCTGTCTGGGAATGTGTTTACACTGCCTTCCTATCAAGGAGGAAGAGACAAAACTCAAAAGCCTAACACACACTTCGAAATAGGAATAATCCAAGACCTCTTTTGAAATTCCCAGGCCCACACAGGATGCCAGGGGCCTGAAATCAATAAAACATTTAGTACTTCATCAAAAAACAATCAACCAGGTATCCACAGGACAGATTTAAAGCCCGACAAATAGACCTAGGACAATAGCGACGAGATTTGGCGCATAGATAAAGGCCTTGCCTAAATCGGAAAGCGATCAGGACATGTTTAACACCAAGTTAAAGCCATCGAAAATGGCAAGCCCGCCAAAACTAAGACAATGGACTAAACAGGGCTCATTTGAAATCTAAAGGAAACCGTTTTAGTAAGGGGTTTTGGGCGCGAAAAGGACAATATAATTGGAGCCTAATGTCCCAGGGCTCGCTCTCTTTGGACTTGCTGAAAACGCTGGCACAGCTCTCTCTCTCTCTCTCTCTCTCAGCCCTGCTCCAGCAAAGACACCACAAGCCACGAGGAGGAGGAAGGAAGTCCAACAACTCCACAAACAGACCATCACACAAGAAGAAATCAGAGCGACTGCCTCAGTGACCATCGGACACCTCGCAGCAACAAGGGCCTTACGAAACTCAAAAGACTCTAAAACCCTGTCAAATCAATTCGTTTGGTGAGCATTATCCCTGATCTCCTGAAACCAAAACCTAGCTAGATAGTGGGATCTTTGGGAGGGATAAGGTTTTTGTTTGGTATATTGTCTTTCTCCCTCGTCTGTACCGTGTGTTCCCCGACCTGTGTTTAAGTATTAAGTGTGTTTTAAGTTTGTTACCCTTTTCTTTTAATAAAGTCAAAATTCTTTCATCAGAATCTGTTGTCTACTGCATTTTTTGTTCACAACCCCTAAATAAGTCCAAAGTCTAGGAACCAGGGGCGTGAGAGCGATTCAAACCACTCACTGAGTCAGAAGGCGAAAGCTGACCCCACTACCACCCCCTACACCAATGAAGTGCTGTTGAAGTGGAGTCACTGTTGTAATGTGGGGAACGCAGCAGCCAATTTGTGCACAGCAAGCTCCCACAAACAGCAATCTGATAATGACCAGATAATCTGGGTTTTTTTGTTATGTTGTTTGAAGGATAAATATTGGCCAGGACACCGGGGATAACTCCCCTGCTCTTCTTCGAAATAGTGTCATGGAACCTTTTACGTCCACGTGAGAGAGCAGACAGGGCCTCGGTTTAACATCTCATCCGAAAGACGGCCCCTCCAACAGTGCAGCACTCCCTCAGCACTGCACTGGAGTGTCAGCCTAGCTTTATGTGCTCAAGTCCCTGGAGTGGGACTTGAACCCACAACCTTCTGACTCAGAGGCGAGGGTGCTACTAACTTTTTAAAAATTATATTATTTATTGAACATTAAGAACATTTAAAACATCGTGATCATTCCATTGCAGCATTCAAATCCATTCTGCCGCTCTGCACAGCCATTCCTCCAGCACATATTAACATCAAAACCTGAAGTTTAATTTATCTCCCATAACATATATTAATCGATTGTACTTTAAAAATCTGAATAAAACATCCACAGAGCCTTATAATGATCTTTTAGCTTATATTTAAAATACACTTGTAGATTGATTCTCCTCCCCTTAAAAAACAGAGCATTCCTTCTTTGCACAATCACGAATCTAGCCAAACTGAACATTAAATTAATTGCCGCTCCGCTAGACTCGGGCAGACTCTCCTGCAATCTCCATCTCAAAATTGAGTCCCACGGGATTCCCATTCTCGCTCTTCGGTCCCCACCCAGCAAAAAAACCTCACACAACTGTCGAACATAGTACTTAAAATCATTTAACTGCAGACATGACACCAGTAAATGGGACAGAGTCTCATCCCATGTCCCACACACTGGGCAAGTTGCCCCCTCCACTCGCCCAATCTTACACAAGACCGTCATGGTAAAAATCCACTTTTGAGCCAGTTCAATCCACTCTGGACATTTAAAATTCGCCCACACTCCCTTCCAAATCCTGTTGAAGTCCAGCTGTGGATATATACTCTGCCAAAACTCCTGACCAGCAGGTGTCTTGAATCTCCATTCTCTAAATACCTCATAGAAATCTCGAGTATTACGGTTGTCAAATTGGACCAACTCTCCCCCTTTCTCCAGCAGAAAGCTTGGAAAAGCGGGACACATTTTACTTCCTTTGGAGATTTCCGCATTTATTTCTTCCATCCAATCCTGTGGCATTGCCCTCACAATCTTCTCATGCATGATCATAATTGCTTTTTCCTCGACTTCCTGATCCTCCTCCCAAACCATGTCCCTCACTATCGCTTCCGGCAATCAACCTGGAATTACCTCATATAATACATCTTTCACACATATACCAACTTTTATAAAAGCTTGATTAAATAATACCTCTCCTTCAATGTTGACCCACCTGTTCAAAAATAAGGGCTGGTCTAAAAATTCCTCAGCACCCTTGGGTATAAACTGCACACTTTTTAAAAATTGGGCCCAAGTCTCTACAACCCCCTTATAAAGCCTAGGGAGAGGTTTAATCGATTTCAAAAACATATTATTGTATTCCATGTTAAATATCCCCTGCCCTCCTATCTCACTTCGTTTTACAAAATGCACAAAACAACACTTCCAAAAACTTGTATTTGACTTCTGAAGAAGTCTCTTCACCCATTTGATTCTAAAGGATTTTTTCTTTAAATCAATATCTGGGAAATTGAGTCCTCCCTGATTTCTCTGTCCAATGATAGTACTGTAAGCAACCAAGGCTGGTTTCCCTTCCCATAAAAACCTCACACAAGCCTCTCGGATGGACTTTTCCGCCCACTCAGGAATATCCTCCACCGTCAATAAGTACCATAGCTTAGATAGCAGGAGAGCGGACACCACTTTTAACCACCTTCTTTCCCATCTTCCCAAAATCTTTTTAATTTTCATAACCTTTGGTTCCCAATTTAATCGATCCACTTCATCCCTGTCTTTCTTACACCCCATATGCACCCTCAGAAATTCCAAAACCTCCACCACCACCTTAAAGAGACTTTCCTCCAAACATTCCCCCCGACCCCTTCCTGCAACCAGGCATTGGGACTTACTATAATTCACTCTGGCTCCTGAAGCTCTACAATAGTCCTCCACTATGTCCATAGCTTTCCTCACTGACTCCCCATTTTTCAATGTTAAGGTTGTGTCATCTGCATATTGGTGTATCACCGACACCAGCCCGGAACTGGGAACCGCAATCCCAACTACACCTTGTTTCTTTCGCATCATGTAACCTAATGGTTCTGCTACCAATGTGTACAACAATGGGGACAGGGGACAACCCTGTCTCACTGACCTCTCTATCGGAAAATACTTGGATAAAAAACCATTACATTTAACGCAGCTAAATATGTTTGAATAAAAAATCCTTCTCCACTCAATGAAATTTTCCCCGAAACCAAATGCTTCCAAAATCATCAATAAAAACTCATGAGAGACCCTATCAAAGGCTTTCTCTTGATCTTTAATACATAAGCCTCCCTCCCACTCTCTTCCATGAGCTCTATCGCATCTCAGATTGAGACCACAGAATTTTCGATGTCCCGGCCTATGACTCCGTAGGACTGAGAGGGCAAAACTATCTGCGGCAACACCTCCTTCATACGATTTGCCATAACCCTCACCAAGATCTTATAATCCACATTTAATAATGTGATGGGCCTTCAATTCTTCAGATCCCTTCTATCCCCTTTATTTTTATAAGCTAAGCTTATGACACCTCTCCTCATAGATGGGGCCAGGCTTCCCTCGAAGTTAATCTCCTTAAAAACCTTTAAGAGCAATGGACTTAAAATCTCAAAAAATTCTTTCTAAAATTCTGCACTTAGTCCATCGGACCCTGGGCTTTTCCCCCCTTCATTCCACTTATTGCTACTTTTATTTCTGCTAATCCTACTTCTTTGTCACACATGCTTCTCTCATCCTCCTTTAAACCCTCTTCAATAAAAGCACGAACCTTCTCCATCACCAAATTGGAAATGTCTTCTTTTGTATATAACTCTTGATAAAAGCAGCTAGCCGCCTCTAAAATCTCCACACTTTCATTAATGATCTTCTCCCCAACCTTCGACTCTCCAATTAATGATAATCTCTGTCGCAGCTTCTCTTGCTCTTGAAAATATCTAGTGCATCTTTCACCCTCCAATGCATCTTTAGCCTTTGCACGGAGAATGGCCCCCTTGCATTTTTCAGCTTGCAATAATTCCCACTCTTCCTTTAAAACCCAGAACTTAGTCTCAGCTCCCTTATCCCCTCCGTCAACTGCTTTACAGACATCCGTAAACCTTTTGTTTATATTCTCTTCTCGACGCCGGTTAGCTGCCGCTCTCTCTTTCCCATAACGTACCGAAAAAACTTTTACCTCATATTTGTAATTGTCCCACCAAACTCTTCTTTCTTTCAAGAACAAAGATTCCTTCCGAGCACTCTTTATTATATTTAAAATCCCTTCTTTATAAGCAATTTCTTTAAGGTATTGATTGTTTAAAATCCACACCCTTGAACCGATCTTAACTCTGCTGTTCCTAATTCTAAGAGTCAAAGCCGAGTGGTCACTAAAAAATACTTTTTTGTAATAAATCTCCATCACCTCAGAACTGAACCCTTCCCGCATTAACACAAAATCTATTCGGCTCTGTTTTAAAACATCACCCACCCAACCTGTTCTGGAGATTGTGGTAACACAATACAGCTTCCTGTGACTCGAACTTTATTGCATCACTTCCTGTGATTAGTCCAGGATAAATACTGGGCTGATCAGTTGGATCCTGGAGAGGCATAGAGTAAGACCTCTTTTGTATGTAGCACCTTTTTTAGTTGATTAAAGCTTACTTTAAGTTCACCACGCGTAAGGCTCATTCTTACGACAATTTAATCAACTTTGGGAAACTTCGCACTCAAACTTTTTGGACGAACTCGGAACTAAGGATCCAGGGAATCACCCATCATGGAAAACATCCTTAAACCATCGCGTCTTGACTTGGACCCAAACACCCCAGCAGCCGGTAAGGTGTGGAAACACTGGTATCGCACGTTTGACAATTTTCTTGAATATTGTAAGGCTGATGATAACTCAAAGTTGCGGATACTCATCAACTGTGTCACCCCGAATGTATTTCAGTATGTGGAGAAATGGGACAGTTACGAGGAGGCAATTCGGACGCTTAAGAGACTATATACTAAGACAACGAATGAGGTCTATGCCAGACATCTACTAGCTACAGCCCAACAAGGGCCGGAGGAATCCATTGATAAATTCCTCCAAGAGCTTCGCAGACTTAGTATGGACTGTAACTTTCGGGCGGCCTCAGCTGAGCTGTACCATGAAGAAATGATCCGTGATGCTTTCATCTGCGGGCTTGCCTCCCCATTTATACGCCAGCGTCTACTGGAAAGTAAGACACTTGAGCTTCAGAAAGCTTATGACATGGCTTGCTCTCTAGATCTGGCAAAAAGGAATGCAGACCTTTATACAGTGCCCAGACCTCGGTCTACTGCTTTAACTACAGTCAGGCAATTTAAGAGGCCACAGGTGAACTCTATTAGGGAGGTCTTTATCCCTGACGATCAATCTGATGACTTCACTGATGAAGAGGATGATGACCCCACTGTGGCAGCCTCTTGGCAATCTAAGAAATGCTTCTTTTGTGGTGATGAGTTCCACCCTCGGAAATTCTGCCCTGCTCGCAATGCGTTTTGCAGTCATTGCAACAAAAAGGGTCATTTTGCAAAGGTTTGCCTATCAAGAGCCTCTACGAGGGCTTATCAAGCTAAGTCCTACCGAACTGCCCCGGTAAGGGCCTATCAAGATGTTCCGGCTAAAATCTATCGTGCTTCCTCTCGAAGAAACACACCTAGAGTTTCAGCCACTCTTTGTACAACGACACCAATTACAGCTGCTTGTCCTCAGAACCTATTCCATGCAGCTACAAAAGCATCAATTAATGGACATACTTTAGATGCCTTAATTGACTCAGGTAGCACTGATAGTTTCATTAGGGAACAGATTGTTGCAGAGTTAAAGCTACATGTTTTCCCATCGGACCAGGCAGTTGCGATGGCTCAGTCATCACTTAATACCAGAATTTCTGGCTTTTGTATGGTTGAAATAACACTTAATGGTCGCAGGTATCCCTCCACCCGGCTTTCGGTGCTCAAGGACTTATGTAGTGATCTTATCTTAGGGCTGGATTTTCAAAAGCAGCATAAGAAGCTCACCATTGAGTTCGGCGGATCCAAACCTGAACTCACTATTTCTAATATACTACCTCGATTACCATTCTGTGCATTGTCAGCAGCTTCACTGGATGAACCCTCACTGTTTTCCAGTATCCCTCCTCGATGCAAACCGATTATAACAAAGTCACGACGTTTCAGTCAGGAAGACCAGTCTTTTATTGCGGCTGAGATTTCTCGGCTTTTAGCAGAGGATATCATCGAGCCTTGTTCGTCGCCATGGCGCGCCCAGGTCGTTATTGTTAAGAACCCTCTACAACCTCACAAGAAACGGCTGTGCATTGACTATTCACAGACCATCAATCAATATACGGACTTGGATGCATACCCATTGCCGCGCATCGATGATATGGTTAATAAACTGGCTGAGTACACGGTGTTCTCAACATATGATCTAAAAAGTGCCTATCATCAGGTACCCTTGAAGGTCTCAGACAAGCAGTATACGGCCTTTGAAGCCAATGGACGGCTGTATCAATTTCGTCGCCTCCCCTTTGGGGTCACTAATGGAGTGGCTGTCTTCCAGCGAGCAATGGATGACCTGGTCAAACAGGAAGACTTGAAGGATACGTTTCCTTATCTGGACAATATTACTGTTGCAGGTCGCAATCAGCGGGAACATGACGCCAATCTCCAACGATTTTGGGACGCACTCCAGCACCGTAATTTGACATTAAATGCGGCTAAATCCATTGAGTCACAACCAACCATCAACATCCTTGGCTATTGTGTGGGCAATGGCATCATTAAACCTGACCCTGAAAGGCTTCGCCCACTCCAAGAACTCCCGCCACCTAAGAATCCGGCCTCCTTGCGCCGGGCCCTCGGCCTGTTTGCATACTATGCTAAATGGATTCCTAACTTCTCGGACCGAATCCAACCTCTACTGAAGGCCAGCACATTCCCACTAGACACAGCGGCTGTTGCAGCCTTTAACCTTCTGAAAAAACAGTTGGAGAAAGCGGCTCTTCACTCCATCGATGAGAGTCTTCCTTTTGTTGTCGAGTGTGATGCCTCGGAGGTGGCGATCTCGGCCACTCTGAATCAGGAAGGTCGTCCGGTGGCATTTTTGTCCAGGACTTTTCAAGGGGCTGAGCTACATTATCCTCCAGTCGAGAAAGAAGCTACAGCCATCATAGAGGCAGTACGGAAGTGGAGTCATCTCCTAGCTCGCCAGCACTTTACCTTAATCACGGACCAGCGATCGGTCGCCTTCATGCTCGATAATCGAAAACGGACCAAAATTAAAAATAATAAAATCCAGCTTTGGCGGCTGGAATTGGCCTCTTTTGGTTACACCATCCACTATCGACCTGGCAAGGAGAATGTGGCTCCGGATACCCTCACACGATCATTCTGCTCCGCCATGGCACCCTCTACGCTCGTAGACATCCATGATGGGTTGTGTCATCCGGGCGTTACTCGCATGCTACACTTCGTGCGGTCCCGAAATCTCCCATTCTCTAGCGGGGATGTAAAGAAGTTGTGCTCGGACTGCAGAGTCTGTGCGGAATTGAAACCTCGGTTTTTCCGCCCCTCGGGTGGTATACTCATACATGCGACCCAGCCAATGCAACGGCTTAGCATCGATTTTAAGGGGCCGTTGCCCTCTTCAACTCGCAACACTTATCTATTGACCATGGTCGATGAGTATTCCCGTTTTCCGTTTGCCTTTCCCTGCCCCAATATGCTGACGACCACGGTTATCAGCTGCCTTGAGCAGGTATTTGCTTTCTGTGGCATGGCATCCTATGTTCATTCGGATCAGGGCCCTTCTTTTTTGTCAGGAGAACTCAAGGCCTATCTCTCGGAACGGGGTATTGCTGCCAGCAAAACGACGCCTTATCATCCGGTCGGGAATGGGCAAGTCGAGCGTTTTAACGCTATCATCTGGAATGCGGTACGTCTGGCTTTGAGATCTCGGGGCCTACCCAACCAGCAATGGGAAGCAGTACTTCCAGACGCATTACACTCCACACGGTCCCTCCTTTCGACCGCCACAAATACAACGCCTCATGAACGGTTCTTCCGATTTCAGCGTCGCTCATCCTATGGGATATCTCTCCCGTCATGGCTGACTGCACCGGGACCAGTGCTACTCCGAAGATATGTCCGGGCGTCTAAGAATGACCCCCTGGTAGATGAGGTTGAGCTCACTGACGTCAACCCTACCTACGCCTATATTCGGTATCCTGACGGTCGGGAATCTACCGTGTCATTGCGGGATCTGGCTCCCTGCCCGCCGAAACATAGAGGGACACCAGGGGATGATATTGTACCAGGCACATCTCTGGGCTCGCCAGGTGCCTCTCATCACGATCTGGATCTGACGCCGGCTGGTACCTCACTCCAGCGTGCCGACCTGGGGCAGACTGACTATGAGCCCGTCGGGGCTCGCACGCGCAGCCACGATCCACCCCGTACCGTACGCTCGGAAACGGATCTGCCACAGCCCTGCCCGACACCCGTTCGGGCACCAGTACACAGTCAGGATCGTCCTGACCCCTCACAGAGCGGGCTGGATCACTCGGACTCTGGTCCACGGCCCGCGGCGGGTAAACGGGCTAGGGGCCCTCTACCGCTACGAGAACCCAAACGGGTGCGGCTCTCCCTCGTCCAGCGGCTACGAAATGGAGGGAGAATGTGGTAACACAATACAGCTTCCTGTGACTCGAACTTCATCCCGGCCTCCTAATCTTTTGGGGGGGGGAGAATGTGGTAACACAATACAGCTTCCTGCGACTCGAACTTTATTGCATCACTTCCTGTGATTAGTCCAGGATAAATACTGGGCTGATCAGTTGGATCCTGGAGAGGCACAGAGTAAGACCTCTTTTGTATGTAGCACCTTTTTTAGTTGATTAAAGCTTACTTTAAGTTCACCACGCGTAAGGCTCATTCTTACGACAGAGATCATCATTTTTACAATCATCCCTCTGGAGTTTTCATCCTTAAAGGTCATCTGGGCTGAAATGTCCATCCAAGATAAAAAGTACATTAAAATCCCCCACCATACAAGGGTTTTCCACCTCTGCCACTTCAGTGAAGGGGCGACAGCTCCGAAAGCTTGTAATTTTAAATAAATCTGTTGGACTATAACCTGGTGTTGTGCGACTTCTCACTTCAGTGACTAACCACCGAAAAAACTCGCGATGTTTGCAATGGTTGTTCGCTGCATAGATATTAAAGAGATCGCAATTAAATTCCTCCATTTTTACCCTTAGCCGTAAAAATTTCCCCTCAGTGTCCTCAGTGTTCTCTTTTATGGACAGACTCACCAAAACAGCCACCCCTCTACGGTTAACACCTCTCCCTTCCAAACCTTCCGAACTCTTTCGAGGATATCCTCATCCCAAAAGGTTTCTTGCAGACACAACAGGCTGGATTTTACCTTTTGGTGCGGCCTGGGAGCGGGACTGTTGCCTTTTGGATTCCGATCCCGCCCCCAACGACGTCCGATGCACAGACGCTATTTTGCGTCAATTGTCTTGTTAAGCCCGCCCAATTAAGAGAAAGCCAGTGTCAGATGACGTCAGTTGATGACGCGTCATCTGCCGGTTTTCTTAAAGGGGTCACGCACATTTTTTTTGACATCGAGGTGTTGCAAACACTGACAATCACTGTACAAAGGTGAGCCCTTGCACCCAAGCTCTCAAGTGACTCTCAACTTAGGATAAAACAGATGGCAGCTGCAGGTGAGGTTACGGAAGCGATCTGTCACTGGTGAGAGAGGTTCTCCCAATGAGATGGGACTACACAAACACTTCAAAACTTGTTACCTACAGAAAAGTCTAAATACATTAAAAATTATTTTCCCAACATTTTCTTACCTCTGAAACTCACCAGTGTACCATTGGATTCTTCACACCACTTCTGCAGCTGTCAACAAACCTTACAGTCGACCCACAGCACGCAACAATTACCCTGGCATGGGGTCCGGATGTCGGGAAGCCCGCAGTCGACCTGTCAAAATTGAAAAAAGCCTCTTAACTGCCTGTTAACAAGCTGTTATGTGCCGATAATCCTCTTCCCGCCACTGGGTGTCGGGTCTCAGCGCAAAGATTGTATGGAGGCGGGATGACAGTGGGTTCGGGACCCGCTGTCAATCTTTGCCAGCCGTCCCGCCCCCTGAGCACCAGCAAAATCCTCGCCAACAAGTCAGTGCCTTTAAAACACTGCAACAACTGCTGCAGTTTCTTCTCACCCCTCGGTCCGTTCACATTAATCCAGACCAATGTAATCATGGCTCCGAATAAAGGAAGTATGCCTGATAATCTCCCCATCATTTAATCTCTGGCCCTTCCCTCCTCTCATGCTCCTTCCCAACTTTTCGGGCAGCTGTTGCTTTTTCCTGCAGCCTCCGGCTCGTTTTCACCTCCTGTTTGAACCTTCCCTGCTGTTTCAGCCTCTTCCTTGCATTAGGTTTGGGCCGAGGAGCTGCCCCTTCTCTCTCCTTCTGCCCCTCACTAACCTTTCCCTTTCCACACGATGCCACCCCACTCCCCTGTCTCTGTCCCCCTCTGATTCCTCACTCTCGAGCTCTTCTGTAACCTAGCCCCTGCCACCTAGAGCGTGCTATCAACTGAGCCACGCCTGACACGGCCAATGAAGTACTTTTGAATTGAGTCACTGTTGTAATGTAGAAAATGTGGCAGTAAATTTGCACACAGCAAGCTCCCACAAACAGCAATGTGATAATGACCAGATAATCTGTTTTAGTGATGTTATGGGATAAATATTGGCCAGGACAATACTCAGAAATAGTACGATAGCAAAATACTGCGGATGCTGGAAATCCAAAATAACAACAGAAAACAGAAAACTCAGAAATAGTAGCCTGAGTCTAGACTCAGCCTGACTGTCCTTTCGTATTCGATACTGGATGATAATCTTTCTTTTCAAAGTGTGATTACAGATCAGAGATTCCACTAACTACTCATTGACACACATTGAAAATTCTGTGATTATTCATAACCTAAATTAACTGGCTACAGGAGCAGGAGAAGTGGTGATCAATCTAAAGTGATTGACAGATTACTGAAAAGCAGCGTAGCCAAGTGTTATTAACAAAGAGACAGACAGGGGCGGGACTTATACAGTTCAGTTTACCGACAAACTCAGATTAGTGAAAAACAACCGAATGTGACAGAATGTTGGCCTCTGTTCGATCTGTTGGAGGACCTTGTCAATACCCTTAATCTCACTGACTTCAAACACGACCGCAAAAAAAGATGGGAAGAGAATTTCTTTTCCCAGTGGGCAGCTTCAGCCCAGTTCACAGTGGGTCCAAGTACTGAGCATAAAACCGCTGTGAATTCAGCATATTTTAATTCATTTATTTCACTCTGTGTCAGCTGTGGCTCAGGGGGTAGCACTCTTGCCTCTGAGTCAGAAGGTTGTGGGTTCAAGTCCCACTCCAAAGAACTTGAGCACATAAATCTAGGCTGACACTGCAGTGCAGTGCAGAGGGAGTGCCGCACTGTCGGAGGTGCCGTCTTTCCAATGAGACATTAAACCGAAGCCCCGTCTGCTCTCTCAGGTGGATGTAAAAGATCCCATGGCACTATTTCGAAGAAGAGCAGGGGAGTTATCCCCGGTGTCCTGGCTAATAGTTATCCCTCAACCAGCAGAACAAAAAAAACAGATTATCTGGTCATTATTACATCGCTGTTTGTGGGAGCTTGCTGCATGCAAATTGGCTGCTGCGTTTCCCACATTACAACAGTGACTACACTTCATAAGAACATAAGAAACAGGAGCAGGAGTTGGCCAATCGGCCCCTCGAGCCTGCTCCGCCATTCAATAAGATCATGGCTGATCCAATCTTGGCCTCAACACCACTTTCCCGCTCTCTCCCCGTGCCCCTTGACTCCCCTGTAGTTCAAATGTCTGTCAATCTCCGCCTTGATTATATTCAATGACTCCGCCTCCACAGCTCTCTGGGGTAGAGAATTCCAAAGATTCACCACCCTCTGAGAGAAGAAATTCCTCCTCATCTCTGTCTTAAATGGGCAACCCCTTATTCTGAAACTGTGCCCCCTGGTTCTAGATACCCCCACTAGGGAAAACATCCTCTCACCATCCACCCTGTCAATCCCCCTCAGGAAAATGGGGGAAAAATTGAGTCGCGCCCGCTTTGGGGCGCTACTTCTAACGCCCCGAAAATATTAGCACCGCCGCGGCCGAAATTCATCGGTAGCACCCCAAGAGGGAAGCGGGGCTCTACTGGAAGTGCCCCGCCTCCCTCTTGGGGCACTGCGAGGGAATATCACTGCGCTACGTGCCGCGGTACTTCAGGCCTTCCTCCACTTCTTAAAGGGGAAGGGCCTTACGCAGCGCGACCCGGGGCCCAGCTGGGCCACCAGGGATCGGAGTGCCGGCAAAAGAGCCCAGTACTCAAGAGGAGTGCCGGTCTCATGGAGCGCAGCCGGCACTCTGCGGGGGGGCTGCTCAGGAGGCCGGGGACGGCAACGGGGGCAGATGCTGACAGGCGGCCAGCAACAAAAATGGCCGCCCAGCACCTCGCCTTTAATTAGCGCTGCCCCGGCCACAGGTAGGCCCCCCTGACCCTGTCGGACATAGCGTCCAGCGGTAAGTCAGAGGGTGCTACCGAAGATCGCGGCCGGGGCGCGAGCAGTGCGCTGCGCACGGCAATGACGTCATCGCCCGCGGCGCCGCGGGGTGCTAATGGTTACTGCTAACGGGAGGCGCAAGCAACCAAATTTTTCCCCTTATATGTTTCAATAAGATACCCTCTCATTCTTCTAAACTCCAATGAGTATAGGCCCATCCTGCTCAACCTTTCCTCGTACGTCAACCCCTCCATCCCAGGAATCAACCTAGTGAACCTTCTCTGCACTGCCTCCAATGCAAGTATATCCCTCCTTAAATATGGAGACCAAAACTGTATGCAGTACTCCAGGTGCAGTCTCACCAGCGCCCTGTAAAGTTGCATCAAAACTTCCCTACTTTTATACTCCATACCCCTTGCAATAAAGGCCAACATTCCATTAGCCTTCCTAATTACTTGCTGTACCTGCAATGCTAACCTTTTGTGTTTCATGTACTAGGAACCTCAGATCCCTTTGTACCGCAGCATTTTGTATTCTCACTCCATTTAATTAATAATTTGCTTTTTCATTCTTCCTTCCAAAGTGGATAACCTCACATTTTTGCACATTATACTCCATCTGCCAACTTCTTGCCCACTCACTTAGCCTGTCTAGATCCCTTTGCAGACTATTTGGGGGTGATTTTATCAATGGGGCGCATTGGAGGCGGGACTGCTGTTTGTCGGATTTTAGTCCCGCCTCCATCGACGTCCGGCCAACCCACGCTATTTTCCCTTGATTGACCTTGTTAAGCCCGCCCAGCGGGCTTAGCAGGCCAATTAAGGGAAAGCCGGTGACAGAGAACGTCAGCATATGACGTTTTATCTGTCAAACATTTTTGACAGATGAATTGTCATCGTTTGACAGCTCTGTGAAGCTGTCAAACACTGACATTCTCTGTTCTTTGGTGAGTCCTTGTACTCAAGACTGACCAAACCTATTTTCTGAGCAGAAAGCAGATGGCTGTTGCTCCGGAGAATGCAGCAACCATGCTGTCATCTCTGCCGTGGAGCCTCCGGATCCCCAAAGATTGAAGCCTGCAGGAAGAAACAAAGGTAAGGAAACTTTTTCTCAGACCTTTCACTCACCTCACATACTTACCTCTCCACACTTGCACCCATCACTCACCTCCACAGAGCACTTTTCGGCCCCTCCGACCCCCGCAGACCCACTGCTCACCTCGCTGACCCTGGCGGGGTTTCCCGACGTCGGGAAGCCCGCACTTCTGTTGGAAAAATGGGGATAATCCTCTTAACTAGCTGTTAACAGGCAGTTAAGTGGCTGTAATCCCCTTCCCGCCTTGAGGAGACGGGATGCGGCGCGGGTTGGGTACCCGCCTCCCGGGAAGATGGCACGGAGGCGGGTTGGGGGCGGGATGGGTAGCTGCCCCCAGATTCTGCCATTTTCCCGGCAGTCCCACCTCCAAACACGCCTCCCCAGGGCTGGCAAAATCGCCCCCATAGTGTCCTCCTCACAACTTGCTAACCCACCTATCTTTGTATCATCAGCAAATTTGGCTACAGTACACTCGGTCCCTTCATCCAAGTCATTAATATAGATTGTAAATAGTTGAGGCCCCAGCACTGTTCCCTGTGGCACCCCACTAGTTACTGACTGCCAACTCGAAAATGACCCATTTATCCCGACTCTCTGTTTTCTGTTAGTTAGCCAATCCCCTATCCATGCCAATATATTGCCCCCAACCCCGTGCGCTCTTATCTTGTGCAGTAACCTTTTATGTGGCACCTTATCGAATACCTTCTGGAAATCCAAATACACAACATCTACTGGTTCTCCTTTATCCACCCTGTTTGTTACATCCTCAAAGAACTCTAGCAAATTTGTCAAACATGATTTCCCTTTCATAAAACCATGTTGACTCTGCTTGATTGTCTTATGATTTTCTAAATGTCCTGCTATTACCTCCTTAATAATGGATTCCAGCATTTTCCCAATGACAGATGTTAGGCTAACTGGCCTATAGTTTCCTGCTTTCTGTCTCCCTCCTTTCTTGAATAGTGGCGTTACATTTGCGGTTTTCCAATCCGCTGGGACATCTCCAGAATCCAGGGAATTTTGGTAGATTACAACCAACGCATCCACTATCTCTGCAGCCACTTCTTTTAAGACCCTAGGATACAGGCCATCTGTCCAGGGGACTTGTCAGCCTTTAGCCCCATTAGTTTGCCTAGTATTTTTCTCTAATGATAGAGATTGTTTTAAGATCTTCCCTCCCTATAGCCCCTTGATTATCTATTATTATTGAAATGTTTTTAGTGTCTTCTACCGTGAAGATCGATCCAAAATAATTGTTTAGAGTCTGCCATTTCTCTATTTCCCATTATTAATTCCCCAGTCTCATCCTCTAAGGGACCAATGTTTAGTTTAGCTACTCTCCTCCTTTTTATATACCTGTAGAAGCTCTTACTGTCTGTTTTTATATTATTTGCTAGTTTATTCCCATACTCTATCTTCTCCCTCTTTATAATTTTTTTAGTTATCCTTTGCTGGTTTCTAAAAATTTCCCAATCCTCTGGCCTACCACTAATCTTTGCAACATTGTCTGCCTTTTCTTTCAATTTGATACCATCCTTAACTTCCTTAGTTAGCCACGGATGGTGCATCCTTCTCGTAGAGCCTTTCTTTCTCACTGGAATATACCTTTGCTGAGATTTATGAAATGTCTCCTTAAATGTCTGCCACTGCTGATCTACCGTCTTACCCTTTAATCTATTTTCCCAGTCCACTTTAGCCAACTCTGTCCTCATACCCTTGTAATTGCCTTTATTTAAGTTTAGGACACTAGTTTCAGACCCAAGTTTCTCACCCTCAAACTGAATTTGAAATTCTACCATGCTATGATCACACTTTCCTAGGGGATCCTTTACTATGAGATCATTAATTAATCCTATCTCATTACACATTACCAGATCTAAAATAGCCTGCTCCCTGGTTGGTTCCTCAACGTATTGCTCTAAGAAACTATCCTGAATACACTCTATGAACTTGTCCTCAAGGCTACCCTTGCCAATTTGATTTGTCCAATCTATATGATGATTAAAATCGCACATGATTATTGCAGTACCTTTCTTACAAGCCCCCATTATTTCTTGATTTATACTCTGTCCTACAGTATAGCTACTGTTAGGGGGCCTAAATACTATTCCCACCAGTGACTTCTTACCCTTACTATTTCTTATCTCCCCCCAAACTGATTCTACATCTTGAGCTTCTGAGCCAATATCATTCCTCACCACTGCAGTGATCTCATCCTTTATTAACAGAGCTACCCCACCTCCTTTTCCTTTCTGCCTATCCTTCCGAAATGTCAAATACCCCTGAATATTCAGTTCCCAGCCTTGGTCACCTTGCAACCACGTTTCTGTAATGGCTATCAGATCAGACCTATTTATTTCTATTTGTGCCGTCAACTCATCTATCTTGTTACGCATGCTGCATGCATTCAGATAAAGAGCCTTTAATTTTATCTTATCATTTTTCCTTACTCTGACTCTATTTTCTGGTGCACTCTTATGCTTGTACGCTCTGCCCCTTCCTGATACATTCTGGTTATCGTTACCCCGTCGTTGCCCTGCACTATTGCCTTCTCCTTTCTCTTTGCCTTCCTAAATACCCCTTCATCTGAACCCCTATCTTTTATTTCCAGCTTAGCTTTTCTCCCTTCTGATTCTACCCTCAGGTTCCCATCTCCCTGCCAAGCTAGTTTAAACCCTCCCCAACAGCACTAGGAAAAACCCCCCGCGAGGATATTGGTCCCATTGCCGTTGAGGAGCAACCTGTCTGGCTTGTAGAGGTCCCACCTCCCCCAGAAACAGTTCCAATTCCTCAGGAATCTACAGCCCTCCCTCCTACACCATCTCTCCAGCCACGCATTCATCTGCTCTATCTTCCTATTTCTGTACTCACTAGCATGTGGCACTGGTAGTAATCCGGAGATTACTATCTTTGAGGTCCTGCTTTTTAACCTCTTTCCTAGCTCCCTAAACTCTGCCTGCAGGACCTCATCCCTCTTTCTACCTATGTCGTTGGTACTGATATTGGTTCACTCTCTCCCCTCAGAATGTTCTGCAGCTGTTCAGTGACATCCTTGACCCTGGAACCAGGGAGGAAACATACTATCCTGGAGTCACGTCTGCAGCTGCAGAAACGCCTGTCTGCTCCCCTAACTATTGAATCCCCTACCACTATTGCTCTCCCTCTCCTCTTCCCCCACCCGCTGTGCAGCTGAGCCTTTCATGGTGCTGTGGATTTGGCTCTGGCTGCACTCCCCAGAGGAACCATAGCCCTCACCAGTACTCAGCACCGAATACTGGTTGGTGAGCAAGATGGGCTCAGGGATTCCTGCACTACCTGCCTGGTCCTCCTCTTCTGTCTTACGGTCACCCATTTCCTCTCTGCCTGCACACTCTTAAGCTGCGGGGTGACCACCTCCCGAAACGTGCTATCCACGTAGCTCTCAGCCTTGCGGATGCACAGCAGTGACTGCAGCCACCGCTCAAGCTCCGTAACCCGGTGCTCGAGCTGCTGTAGCTGGTGACACTTCCTGTACATGTGGTCGTCTAGACCACAGGAGGTGCCCAGGACCGCCCATATGGCACAGGATCTGCATTCCACGGGTGTGAGCTGCCCTGCCATACATCTACTAAACAGACTATTTACTAACCTAGGTGGAATAAACTTAAAACTTTAAGAAAGCCAAGTATAAACACTTACCAGCTACTCACCAATCAGCTCCCTCCCCTTGTGCCGGCATCAGTTTTTAACTTCTGACGTCACTCTTTCAAAATTCTGCCGGTGCTGAGTTGGTACCGCCGCCGCCTCGCCGCTCCTCCCAGGGCCGCTCTGCCGCCGCCTCGCCGCTCCTCCCAGGGCCGCTCTGCCGCCGCCTCGCCGCTCCTCCCAGGGCCGCTCTGCCGCCGCCTCGCCGCTCCTCCCAGGTCCGCTCTGCCACCGCCGCCTCGCCCCTCCTCCCAGGGCCGCTCTGCCACCGCCTCGCCGCTCCTCCCAGGGCCGCTCTACCGCCGCCTCGCCGCTCCTCCCAGGGCCGCTCTGCCACCGCCTCGCCGCTCCTCCCAGGGCCGCTCTGCCACCGCCTCGCCGCTCCTCCCAGGGCCGCTCTGCCACCGCCTCGCCACTCCTCCCAGGTCCGCTCTGCCACCACCGCTGCTGTGGGGCCTACCTGCGTCTCGGGCTCCCTTCAAAAGTACTTCATTTGCTGTAAAGCGCTTTGAGACGTCCAGTGATCGTGAAAGTCGCTATATAAATGCAAGTCTTTCTTCTTTCTTTCTGGTAGGAAGGTTCAACCTGCAGCCTATGGATCACCTGCAGCCTCTGAACTCTGGCAGGAAACTCACTTTCAGTTTCTCGTTCATTGCTTTGTCCTGATTGAATGTTGGGAGAATGGAGGTTTGGAATGGGCTGCTCTTAGTGCTGTTCCTTCAGTGATGGATAAATCCTGAACCAGAACACTGAGATCTGTTAAAGGAAGGTGGCTAGTAAGGTATCAGCCTTTGCTCTGTGGGAGTACTCTCACCTCGGAGTCAGAAGGTCATGAGTTCAAGTCCCACTCCAGAGATTTGAGCACATAATATAGGCCGACACTCCAGTACAGTATTGAGGGAGTGCTGCACTGTCAGAGGTGCCGTGTTTCAAATTGAGGTCCCTCTCAGGCTGATATAAGTAATACCTTGGCACTATGTGACGAAGAGCAATGGAGCTCTCCCTGTGCCCTACCCAATAGTTATCCCTCAACCAACATCACTGAAAACCAGATTATCTGATCAATTATTTCTCTGCTGCTTGTAGAACTTTGTTGTGCACAAATTGGCGGTCGCATTTCCTACATCACAACAATGACTACACCTCACTGGCTGTGAAGCGCTAGGGGACATCCTGAGGTTGTGAAAGGTGCTGTATAAATGCAAGTTCTTTCTTTGTTCCATTTTGTCCCACTGAGCAAAGACTGACACTTTACTAGCCACCTTCCTTTAGTGCCTGAAGCTCTATGGTACACATCAGTGAGACCCGCACCGGCAAAGAGCTCGGTGTGTAGGGAATGGAAAGTTAAATTAGTGTACGGAAAGTTGGGAGTTTGGCACACATACAGGTTTCTTTACAAAACTTTCTTATGTTCTTATGTAAGTTAATGTAGGAAACCGCTGTTATATCCATCTCGCTGGACTACGTTTGATGCTGTCACTGTGTAAAGGGAAAAATATCCCATTTCCTAGAACAGTGTACTGTTGTCCCATATCTTGGAAGCATAAATACAAACACACGCATTCACAACTTACAGCCAAGCTCTCATTAAGCTTTTACTTGCATTAAGTCTCACAGTCCAAAAACCCCATAGTATTGAACTCCCTATAGCACAAACCTCAGCTTTCCGGGGGGGGTTTTTTGAAGTTCCCAGCCTCATTTCACTCAATGTTTTGTCGTGTGCTTTCCCTGAAGCCTCCACATTGAAAACTGGTGGCCACCATGTGCTTTGGTAAAATGATCAGAGACGCAAACTTTTCATTGAAATGAACCAGAAGTGACATCTTGTCAGGTTTGGCATGGAGCTGGCACAATGACATGATTGGCACCCAGCAGCCACAGTTGGCACTGCTCCAAGCTGCAGGATTCACTGCCAGTACAGTCAAAACAAACTGAATAAGCTGCCCTTCCATCAGTGCAAAATGCATGATATCCCATGGGTGTTTGAATGCCAAAATTGAGAGGTCGCACAACACCAGGTTATAGTCCAACAATTTTATTTGAAATCACAAGCTTTCGGAGCTATCGATTCTTGAGGAAGGGGCAATCGATAGCTCCGAAAGCTTGTGATTTCAAATAAAACTGTTGGACTATAACCTGGTGTTGTGCGACCTCTCAATTTTGTCCACCCCAGTCCAACACCGGCATCTCCGCATCATGTTTGAATGCCAACATGTAGACTCACCTACTATGTAGACGGTTGGCAGCTGCTGGGTGAGTGAAAAATCATGACCAATGCTGTTTAACATTGGAGCAGTATAAGAAAGCAAGACTTGTATTTATATAGCGCCTTTCACAGCCTCGGGATGTCACAAATTGATTTACAACCAATGAAGTACTTTTGAAGTCTTGGCCGCGATTTTGCAGGCGCTAAGAGGGCGGGTTCGGAGGCGGGTCCGATGCTAAAGTCGCAATGATTGACGTCGGGTCGGAAACCCGCCGCGAACCCACCTCTGTGTGAGTTTCAAGAGTGCTAGGTCTGCGATTTCACAACAGACCCGACACCAAGCGGTGGGTAAGGGTTTTAAGGCACTTAACTCCTTGTTAAGTGCTTGTTAACTGCTATTTTGAGAACCTTTTGCAATTTTCCAACATTTTAATCGGGTTTCACGACGTTCGGAGATCACGCCAGGTAAGTGTGTCGGGTAGACCGACGAGCTGGAAACTTCACAGCTGCAACTGGAGTCTAAAAACTGCGCTCTCACATCTGGTCAGCTTCAAATGTCAGAGGTTGCTGATGTAACGATTTGGGAGACTGTCTTGAGGCTGTAAGGCCACGGTTTTGCCAGCGCTCAGAGGGTGGGTTTGGAGGCAGGTCAGAGGTTAAAGTTGTTTTGATTGACGGCGGGTTCCGTACAACCTTCCCAAGTGTCGGGTCCCTGATTTGCGAATGGACCCGACACCTAGCGGCAGGAAACGGTTTAAAGGCAATTAACTGCCTATTAACAGGTACTTGTGAGCAGTTTTCAGGGTCTTTTTCGATTTTCCAGCTTCTGGGTCGGGTTTTACGACGTCTGGAAACATGCCAGATAAGTGTGGCGTGTTGTGAGTCTGGTCTGATGTTTGTGAAAAGATGACAGCTGCAGAAGTGGTGTGAAGGATGCCATGTTGCACATGGTGAGTTTCAGAGCAAAGAAAATGTTGGTTACTGCATTTTTAATACATATACAGGTTTCTTTATCTTACAAGTTTTTAAATCCAACTGTATGTCCAGTGCCACCTCACTGGGAGAACCTCTCTCACCAGTGACAGATCGCTTCTGTCATCTCACCTGCAGCTGCCATCTATTCCAGCAACATCGGAGCCAATGAAACAATCAGACCTTGGTGCTCCGAATCCTTCAACAATCATCCCCAACACCAACATCACCTGATGCTGCACTGGACACAGGGCATCAGCCCCTGACAACATTGCTGCCCGGGAGGCCAGCGGTTGCATCACCATGTCCAGACTTTCTTCACTTGATGCTGTAAACCCTGGCTGCCACATGATGCGCCAGGTAGACACCATCCCACACCAGCACCATGAAGCATCCCTTTAATATCCAAGCCATTCCATGCACACACATCACTATAGCGGGGTGGGTGGGGTGCGGAGTTATAACTGAACAATCACTGGAACTCAGTAAGACACTTCTCAAGGTTCGCTCAGATCTGTCCAATAAGGGGCACTTTTTGAAAAAGAGATTTCACTGTATGATAACACATTACCAGAAACTTCACATGGACATTGGCTAAACCTCTCAAGTGCCTACCCTTGAGTGTTGTTAGTTGGTATGCTTGCAGTAGGATTAGGGTGAGTGTGAGGGGTGGATAGTGAGCTGGGGAAATGATTAAGTGGATAGAGAGGGTTAGGTGGAGGTGCAAGGCAAGTTGGTATCCTGGGGAGGTCACTTCCGCCCTTGGAAGAGAGCCTTCCTGCATACTGGGATCCCGGGGAGTGTGTCAGTATTTACAGAGTCTCCGGGAGTGTGTCAGTATTTACGGAGTGTCCCCGGGAGTGTGTCAGTATTTAAAGGGGGTCCCCGGAAGTGTGTCAGGATTTACAGGGGGTCCCCGGGAGTGTGTCAGTATTTATAGGGTCTCCGGGAATGTGTCACTATTTACCGGGGTCCCCGGGAGTGATTCAGTATTTACAGGGGGTCCTGGGGAATGTGTCAGTATTTACAGGGGATCCCCGGGGGTGTGTCAGTATTTACAGGGGGTCCCGATGAGTG
>JASTWF010001572.1:0-72398 GCA_030390025.1 Squalus acanthias
TGGGAGATTAAACGGTGCCAATTGTGCGAGGGGTGGGGGTGGAGGTTCGGGGCCAGATGTTTGGCTGCTGGGTGTGGGGGTGAAGGATCGAGGCCAGATGCTTGGGTGCTGGGTGTGGGGTTGAATGATCGGGGCCAGGTGCTTGGGTGCTGGTTGTGGGGGTGAATGATCGGGCCAGATGTTTGCGTGCTGTGTGTTCGGGGGAAGGATCGAGACCACTTGTTTGGGTGCTGGGTGGGGTGCAAGGTTCGGGACCGGAGCATTGGGTGCTGGGGGCGGGGGGGGGTGCAAGGATTGGGGCCAGATGTTTGGGTGCTGGGGGTGGGGGGTAGGATCGGGCCCAGATGTTTGGTTGCTGGGTGTGGGGGGGTAGGATCGGGCCCAGATGTTTGGGTGCTGGGGGTGTGGTGGAAAGAATCGGGGCCAGATGTTTGGGTGTGGGGGAAAGGATCGGGGCCAGATGTTTTGGTGCTGGGGTGGGTGTGGTAGGAACGGGGCCAGATGTTTGAGTACTGGGGTTTGGGTAGGATCGGGGCCAGATGATTGGGTGCTGGGGTTGGGGGCTAATGATCGGGGCCAGATGTTTGGGTGCTGGGGGTGTGGGGGAAAGGATCGGGCCAGATGTTTAGGTGCTGGGGTGGGGGTGGAAGGATCGGGCCAGATGTGTTTGTGCTGGGTTGTGGGGGGGAGGGGGTGGGGTGTATGATCGGGGCCAGATGTTTGGGTGCTGGGTGTGGAGGGGAAAGATCGGGGCCAGATCTTTGGGTGCTGGGGTAGGGGGGAAGGATCAGGGCCAGATGTTTGGGTGCTGGGGGTGTGGGGGAGAAGGATCGGGGCCAGATGTTTGGGTGCTGGGTGTGGGTGAAGGATCGGGGCCAGATGTTTGGGTGCTGGGGGTGGGGAGGGGGGAGGATCGGGGCCAGATGTTTGGGTGCTGGGAGTGGGCAGGGGGAAGGATCAGGGCCAGATGTTTGGGTGCTGGGTGTGGGGGGGGAAGGATCGGGGCCAGATGTTTGGGTGCTGGGAGTGGGGGGCGAAGGATCAGGGCCAGATGTTTGGGTGCTGGGTGTGGGGGGGGGAAGGATCTGGGCCAGATGTTTGGGTGCTGGGTGTGGGGGGGGGAAGGATCGGGGCCAGATGTTTTGGTGCTGGGTGTGGTGGGGGGGAAGGATCGAGGCCAGATGTTTGGGTGCTGGGAGTGGGGGGGATGGATCGAGGCCAGATGTTTGGGTGCTGAGTGTGGGATGGGGTCGGGTGAAGAATCGGGGCCAGATGTTTGGGTGCTGGGGGTGCGGTGGGGGGGTGAGGATTGGGCCGGAGCATCGGGGCGGAGTGGTTTGGGGCTGGGGGGGGTGGGGGGGGGGGGGGTGGTGGAATCGGAGGCCTCGAGGTGGGATTGGAGCCTCGTGCCGGGATCGGATTCCTCGTGTGTGTGGTCTCCCATCACGGAGGGTGGGTGATCCAGGGACGCTGGAACAGCTTTTACCTCCTGGATTCAGCAGTCCTCGCCTTACTTTAGCTGGCGAGTTCCCTGTGGCCTGAGAAACTTGACCAGCCAGAGTTAAATTTGAAATGGTGTTTCAATCTGAGGCACGCCAGCCTCATTATAATATTTAAATGTCCACCCGTCTCCTGGGAGCGGGTTGGCTGCAATCCCCTCGGTCCCGCCTCCGTTAAAACCAGAAGTGAGCGGGATGGAGGTCTGTTGGGGTCGGGATTCAGTTTTTTAACAATTTAACCTCCCAACAGACCCCAACCCAATCATTGTTTGGGATTAAAATTCCCCGCAAATTCTATTTTGAAGAAATTTCTGATGGAATTATCATCGGCAACAATCTTCAATCTTTCTTATTGTAAAATTCGTTTTTGAATAAAAGAAGATTTTATTGGAGGAACTGTCTGCCTTTATTTTACAAATAGGATTTATTTATTAAGGAAACCCTTTTAAGTTTCCTTTCCTCCCTTACTGTGTGTTTTTCCCTTTAGATCCGAGCACACAACCCATCCCATTGACCAACCGAGATGAAATGTGGACAACCTGCTCCCTGGTCTGGGGCAGTGCCATTTTACAGTGACCTACGCTGTCTCACCCTCCCATTTTACTCCCTGTGGGGAAGGGTCTATCTCCTGCCTGATCCCCTCCCTCCCCCAACAGCCCAGTGGAGATTGAGGACTCGCTGTGGGCACAAACCCACCGCCCACCACTCCTTGGTGCAGTTTGTTGAAGCACCAACATGTTCACCCACCTGTCTCAGTGACTTCTTTCTGATCCTCAGTTTGTGAAGCAGAGTCCACAAAGAACCACGTGTACTTCAAAACCTAATACACATCTGCAAGGAGCTGGTGGGTTGTGTGGGGAGAACTGTCATGTTTATTCTCAATCGGAATCCAAAATGGCTGCAAGCCTTCCCTTGCCAGATTTCTGCTTTTCGCAGTTTTTACAGTGTAATCTAACTTTCCACTAATACCCTTCATAGATAAGCTGACTCTGTGTTTTCCTGATCATCAACTATTGATTATCACTCAATGAATTTACGTTAGAATCGTCCATCCTTCAGTCTGGGTGTCAGTCTGCCTGCATCAGTGGCACCGAATTGTGTCTATTGGCGTCCACCATGACACCAGCTAAAGAAACGAGCTGAAACTAAATGACATCATCACTCAGAGTTCCCGAGTGTGTTTCTAGCCCCGACATTTTGGCTCTCCCATCCTGGCTCTGCGTCTCGCCCAGTGACAGCGCAGGTCATAAGAACATAAGAATTGGGAGCAGGAGTGGGCCAAACGGCCCCTCGAGCCTGCTCCACCATTCAATAAGATCACGGCTGATCTTCGACCTCAACTCCACTTTCTCACCCCATCCCCATATCCCTTGATTCCCCGAGAGATCAAAAATCTATCGATCTCAGCCTTGGATATATTAAACGATTCAGCATCCATAACCGTTTGAACAATCCCAACAGTGACCAAATGGAGTTTTCAATGTCTCCTGGGTACTGAAGTAAACTTAATTGCAATGATGAGGAAGGTCTAGTTGATCCTGAAGTATGCATGCAAACAAAAGTAGTGTGTCTTGAGGCCAGAAGGACGGTCAATTATGTCCCAAATCATAGCAGAACGATGAAAGACCCCCAACCAACAGTCCAATGTATCTCAGAAAGGTAAATTCCATTTTCAGTTTTCTCCCATTACTTCAAGATGGTTCCTGCATAAAGCAAGGAAAGACTTGCATCTGTGCTGGGGCCCCAACTATTCACTATATTTATTCATGACTTAGATAACACAACAGACAGCCATATATCCAAGTTTGCCGATGACACAAAGATTGGATCCAAGAGGTAGGTATAAAGCCTCCAGGATCCAGCAGTCCCCGCCTTGCTGTAACTGCTGGGTTTCACGAATTGTGTGAAACCCGTCCACATGCAGTTTAAAAATAAAATGGAGGTGAAAAAAAAAGGCTTCCCGGCTTATTATAATATTTAAATTGACGTCATGTCCCCTGGGAGCGGGATGGTCGCCCGCCCCATCCCACCCCCGGCCCGCCTCCATTAAAACCGGAAGTGTCGGTTTGGCAGAGGAATCTGGCAGGGAATCCCATTTTTTAAAATTTAGCTACTCCACGTTCCAAACCCACCCATTTAAGGTTAAAATTCACTCCGTCAAACTAAACACTCTGGGTGAGAGCTGCGGTGACTGATGGGGCATTGTGTGTGGGTCACAGATTGTTCACAGGTTTATTGGCTAGAAAGTGCGGGGGTGGGGAGTCACCTTTAACATTACCAAGTGAATAGTGACAGTGTCATGACTTCCGGATTTCGTCCAGTCCAATGATGTCACCTGCCACACACGTGCCGGGCTTTCCGAGAAATCAACTCACTGATGTTCCTGATCAAGAGCGTGATCCAGATCTAGAGGGGAGGAGAGGGAGAACGTGGTGCAGGTGTAAAGGGGGTGGGGCTGGGGATGGAAGAACGTGATCCATGTCTAACAGGAGCTTAAAGGGAGCTGAGCGGCGATTTCAAAACAACAAAAACAAGGAGTGACATCACAGGACAGCAGGTAGGTGATTGGTTGGTGGGTAGTACAGCTCTTTTGCTCTCCAGGTTAGGTAAGTGGATTAAATTCAGAACTGGGAGAGTATTAACTACTACAACTTTATTCAATTCATAACTTCAACTAAATTAACTCATTCAAACTAAAAATTAAAACTAAAAATAATCATTTGAATAAAAACAAACTAATGATGTAAATATAATAAGGTTGATGGAGATGGCAGTGCAGGTGGTGTGTCGTAACTGCAGCATGTGGAAGTTGGTGGAGACCAACGAGATCCTGAGCAACCACATCTGCGGTAAGTGCCTGCAGCTCGAAGAACTTCAGCTCAGAGTTGATGAGCTGGAGTCCGAGCTGCAGACACTGTGATGCATCAGGGAGTGGGAAGAGTTACCTGGACACTTTGTTCCAGGAGGCAGTCACACCCCTTAGGTTATGCAGTACCTTAGAGTTAATCAATGGTCAGGGACAGGAGGGTGTGACTGCGAGTCAGGAAGGTATGGGGACCCAGGATATAGTGCTGGAGGAGCCTCAGCCCTTGACCTTGTCCAACAGGTACGAGATATTTGCTACCTGTATGAATGAGAACCAGGACTGACCACGGCACCATGGTACAGGGGGCCATTCAAGTGGGGGGAGTGAAAAGGAATGTGGTAGTGGTATGCGACAGTATAGTCAGGGGGATAGATACTGTTCTCTGCAGCCGCGACAAGGAATACTGAAGGCTGTGTGGCCTGCCCGGTGCCAGGGTTAAGGATATCTCCTCGAGGCTGGAGAAGAACTTGGAGTGGGAGGGGGAGGATCCAGTTGTCGTGGCCCATGTAGGAACCAACAACATAGGTAGAACTAAGAACGAGGTTCTGCAGAGGGAGTGCATGGATTGAGGATTGGTTAACAGACAGAAAACAGAGAGTAGGAATAAACGGGTCATTTTCGGGTTGGCAGGCTATAACTCGTGGGGTACCGGCAAGGATCAGTGCTTGGGCCTCAGCTATTCTCAATCTACATCAATGATTTGCATGAGGGGACCAAATGTAACATATCCAGGTTTTCTGATGATACAAAGCTGGGTGGGAATGTAAGTTGTGAGGAGGATGCAAGAAGGCTTCAAGGGGATATAGACAAGCTAAGTGAGTGGGCAAGAACATGGCAAATGCAATATAATGTGGAGAAATGTGAACTTATCCACTTTGGTCGGAAAAATAGAAAAGCAGAGATTCAGAAATGTTGGTGTTCAGTGTCCTTGTACACGAATCACTAAAAGTTAACATGCAGGTACCGCAAGCAATTAGGATAGCAAATGGTGTATGTTGGCCTTTATTGCAAGAGGATTTGAGTAGAAGAGAAAAGACATCTTACTGCAATTATATAGGGCCCTGGTGAGACCACACTTGGTGTATTGTGTATAGTTTTGGTCTCCTTACTAAGGAAGGATATACTTGCCATAGAGGGAGTGCAACAAAGGTTCACCAGACTGGTCCCTGGGATGGGGGGATTGTCCTATGAGGACAGATTGAGTAGACTAGGCCTATATTCTCTAGAGTTTAGAAGAATGAGAGGTGATCTCATTGAAACATACAACATTCTTACAGGGCTTGACAGGGTAGATGCAGGGAGGATGTTTCCCGGGCTGGGGAGTCTCGAACCAGGCGTCAAAGTCTCAGAATAAGGGGTCGGCCATTTAGGACTGAGATGAGGAGAAATTTCTTCACTCAGAGGGTGGTGAATCTTTGGAATTCTCTGCCCCAGAGGGCTGTGGAGGCTCAGTCGTTGAGTATATTCAAGACAGAGATCGATAGATTTTTGAATATTAAGGGAATCAAGGGATATGGGGATAGTGCAGGAAAGTGGAGATGAGGTAGAATATCAGTCATGATCTTATTGAATGGCGGAGCAGGCTCAAAGGGCCAAATGGCCAACTCCTGCTCCTATTTTTTATGTACTTATCT
Source organism: Squalus acanthias (assembly GCA_030390025.1). Taxonomy (NCBI): domain Eukaryota; kingdom Metazoa; phylum Chordata; class Chondrichthyes; order Squaliformes; family Squalidae; genus Squalus; species Squalus acanthias. The sequence goes on from JASTWF010001572.1 coordinate 6,000, forward strand.
TCTTAAAGACTGTTTTAAAATCTTGACAATGAGTGATTGTGAAATCTGGAGCCCCAGTGGGTTTACAGTAGCACTGTCAGCAGATATTGCACTGGTTATTTGGGAGTTCAGACAGGCTCTCCTGCCTGTGGATGGATTCACAATAAACGGATGCACAGTGACTCCGTGAAATATCTATGGACTCCCACTGAGTGTGTGGATTCATCACCTGAATATGGAATGATCTCTTAGACTATCAGTGTGTGCATTATCTTAATTGCACAATTACTTCATAAAATATTTTGCCGATGTACTGTTAGAGATTAAGATTGAGGGATAGTAAGTGAAACCATTTTACACAAAATAATTACTTATATTCTATACTATATTCCATTATTTCTGCAGTTAGAAAAAAATTGCAAGACTGCGCAAAATGGTGACAGTTTATCTGTACAAAAGGTTACACAGAATTACATAGAATTGGACAGCACAGAAATAGGCCCAATTGGTCTGTGCCAGAGTTTATTCTCCACACGAGCCTCCTCCCACCTTACTTTCATAATATGAATGAATTTTACATTCAGTTTGAGGGAGAGAAGCGTGGCTCAAAGACTAGTATTTTAAACTTAAATAAGGGCAATTAAGAGGGCATGAAAGCAGAGCTACCTAAAGTGAACGGCAAATTAGGTTAAGGGATAGGTCAATAGAGTTGCAGTGGCAGACATTTAAGGGGATATTTCAGAATACACAGAATATATACATTCCAACGAGAAAGACAAATTCCAAAGGGAGGACCCACCATCCGTGGTTAACTAAAAAAAGTTATAGATAGTATCAAACTTAAAGAAAAAGCATATCATTGCGTAAAGATGGGTGGCAGGTCAGAAGATTGGACAGAATGTAAAAAATAGCAAAGAATGACTAAAAGATTAATAAGGAGAGAAAAATTAGAGTACGAGAGAAAGCTAGCTAGAAATATAAAAACAGATAGTGAGAGTTTCTATACATATTTAAAAAAGAAAAGAGTTAACAAAGTGAGCGTTGGTCCTATAGAAAGTGAGTCTGGGGAATTAATAATGGAAAATAAGGAGATGGTAGTCGAATTGAACAGGTATTTTGCATCGGTCTTCACTATAGAGGATACAAGTAACATCCCAGAAATAGCTGTAAATCAGGAAATGGAAGGGAGGGAGGAACTCAAGAAAATTACAATCACCAGGGAAGTGGTACTGAGCAAATTGTCGGAGCTGCGGGTTGACAAGTCCCCAGGTCCTGATGGACTTCATCCTAGGGTCTTAAAAGAAGTGGCTAGTGAGATAGTTGATGCATTGGTTTTAATTTTCCAAACTTCCCTAGATTCGGGGAAGGTACCATTAGATTGAAAAATAGCGAATGTAACGCCTTTATTCAAAAAGGGAGGGAGACAGAAAGCAGGTAACTACAGGCCAGTTAGCTTAACGTCTGTCATAGGGAAGATGTTAGAAGCTATTATTAAAACGTTATAGCAGGGCACTTAGAAAAGTTCAAGGTAATCAGGCAGAGTCAACATGGTTTTGTGAAAGGGAAATCATGTTTAACCAATTTATTGGAGTTCTTTGAAGAAGTAACAAGTGCTGTGGATAAAGGGGAACCGGATGATGTACTGTACTTAGATTTCCAGAAGGCATTTGATAAGGTGCCACATCAAAGGTTATTACATAGAAACATAGAAGATAGGAGCAGGAGTAGGCCATTCAGCCCCTCGAGCCTGCTCCGCCATTCAATGAGGTCATGGCTGATCATCCAAATTCAGTACCCTGTCCCTGCCTTCTCTCCATATCCCTTGATCCCTTTAGTTTTAAGAAATATATCTAACTCCTTCTTGAATATATTTAATGAATTGGCCTCTACTGCCTTCTGTGGTAGAGAATTCCACAGGTTCACCACTCTCTGGGTGAAGAAATTCCTCCTCATCTCAGTCCTAAATGGCTTACCCCTTATCCTTAGACTGTGACCCCTGGTTCTGGACTCCCCGGCCATCGGGAACATCCTTCCCGCATCTAGTCTGTCTAGTCCTGTTAGAATTTTATAAGTTTCAATGAGATCCCCTCCCATTCTTCTAAACTCCAGTGAGTATAAGCCCAATCGACCCAATCTCTCCTCATATGCCATTCCTGCCATCCCGGGTATCAGCCTGGTGAATCTTCGCTGCACTCCCTCCATGGCAAGAACATCCTTCCTCAGATAAGGCGACCAAAACTGCACACAATACTCAAGATGTGGTCTCACCAAGGCCCTGTACAACTGCAGCAAGACATCCTTGTTCCTGTACTCGAACCCTTTCGCTACGAAGGCCAACATACCATTTGCCTTCTTAACCGCCTGCTGCACCTGCATGCTTACCTTCAGCGATTGCTGCACAAGGACACCCAGGTCTCGTTGCACTTCCCCTTCTCCCAATCTATTGCCATTCAGATAATAATCTGCCTTCCTGTTTTTGACACCAAAGTGGATAACCTCGCATTTATCCACATTATATTGCATCTGCCATGCTTCTGCCCAATCCCCCAACCTGTCCAAATCATACTGGAGTTTCTCGGCATCCTCCTCCCGGCACACACTCCCCCAGCTTTGTGTCGTCTGCAAACTTGGAGATATTACATCCAATTCCATCGTCCAGATCATTAATATATATTGTGAATAGCTGGGGTCCTAGGACCGATCCCTGCGGTACCCCACTAGTCACCGCCTGCCACTCGGAAAAAGACCCATTTATTCTAACTCTTTGCTTTCTGTCTGCCAACCAGTTCTCTATCCAAGTCAATACCTTGCCCCCAATCCCATGTGCCTTAACTTTACATGCTAATCTCTTATGCGGGACCTTATCGAAAGCCTTCTGAAAGTCCAAATACACCACATCCACTGGTTCTCCCTTATCCATTTTACCAGTTACATCCTCAAAAAATTCCAGTAGATTAGTCAAGCACGATTTACCTTTTGTAAATCCATGTTGACTTTGTCCGATCCTGTCACTGTTTTCCAAGTGCTCTGCTATTACATCTTTTATAATGGACTCTAGCATTTTTCCCACTACCGATGTCAGGCTTACTGGTCTATAATTCCCCGTTTTCTCTCGACCACCTTTTTTGAATAGTGGGGTAACATTAGCTACCCTCCAATCCATGGGTACTGTTCCAGAGTCTATAGAATTTTGGAAGATGACCAGCAATGCATCTACTATTTCTAGGGCCACTTCCTTAAGTACCCTAGGATGTAGATTATCAGGCCCTGGGGATTTATCGGCCTTCAATCCCGTCAATTTCCCTAACACTATTTCCCTACAATTACTGATTTCTTTCAGTTCCTCCTTCTCATTAGACCCTATGTTCCCCGACATCTCTGGGAGGTTATTTGTGTCCTCCTTTGTGAAGACAGAACCAAAGTATGTATTTAATTGGACTGTCATTTCTTTGTTCCCCATTATAAATTCCCCTGATTCTGACTGCAAGGGACCTACGCTTGACTTCACCAATCTTTTTCTCTTCACATATCTATAAAAGCTTTTACAGTCAGTTTTTATGTTCCTCGCAAGCTTACTCTCATACTCTATTTTCCCCCTCTTAATTAATCCCTTTGTCCTTCTTTGCTGAATCCTATACTGCTCCCAATCCTCAGGTTTTCTGCTTTTTCTGGCCACTTTATATGTCCTTTCCTTGGATCTTATGCTATCCCTAATTTCCTTTGTTAGCCACGGTTGAGTCACCTTTTTTGTTTTATTTTTATGCCAAACTGGGATGAACAAATTCTGTAGTTCATTCATGCGATCTTTGAATGCTTGCCATTGCCTCTCCACCGTCAACCCTTTGAGTGACATTCCCCAATCAATCCTACCCAACTCGCGCCTCATACCATCGTAGTTTCCTTTATTTAAATTCAGGACCCTAGTCTCTGAGTCAACTACTTCACTCTCCATCTTAATGAAGAATTCGATCATATTATGATCGCTCCAACCCAAGGGGCCTCGCACAACAAGATTGCTAATTAATCCTTTCTCATTACATAATACCCAGTCTAAGATGGCCTGATCTCTAGTTGGTTCCTCGACATATTGGTCCAGGAAACCATCCCGTATACACTCCAGGAATTCCTCCTCCACAGTATTGTTACTAATTTGGTTAGCCCAATCTATATGTAGAATAAAGTCGCCCATGATAACTGCTGTGCTCTTATTGCACGCTTCTCTAATTTCCCTTTTAATGCCATCCCCAACCTCCGTATTACTGTTTGGGGGTCTATACACCACTCCCACGAGCGTTTTCAGCCCCTTGGTATTTCTCAGTTCTACCCATACAGATTCCACATCATCAGAGCTAATATCCTTCCTTACAATTGTGTTAATCCCCTCTTTAACCAGCAATGCTACCCCACCTCCTTTTCCTTTTTGCCTATCTTTCCTGAATATTGAATACCCCTGTATGTTGAGTTCCCAGCCTTGGTCACCCTGGAGCCATGTTTCCGTAATCCCAATCATATCATATTCGTTTACCTCTATTTGCGCAGCTAATTCATTCACCTTATTACGAATGCTCCTCGCATTAAGACACAAAGCCTTCAGGCTTGTTTTTTTAATGCTCTTAGACCTTTTAGAATTTTTTTTTACTGTGGCCACGTTTGATTTAAACCCTTGATTTCTCTGATTTGTTTTTTTCCTTCCTGACTTTTGCTTCTATTCTTGTTTCCCTTTCCTCTGTTTCCCTGCTCAGGTTCCCAACCCCCTGCCATTTTAGTTTAAACCCTCCCCCAGAGCACTAGCAAACACTCCCCCAAGGACATCGGTCCCGGTCCTGCCCATGTGCAAACCATCCGATTTGTACCGGTCCCACCTCCCCCAGAACCGGTTCCAATGTCCCAGGAATTTGAATCCCTCCCCCTTGCACCATTCCTCTAGCCACGTATTCATCTGAAATATCCTTCGATTTCTACTCTGACTAGCACGTGGCACTGGTAGCAATCCTGAGATTACTACCTTTGAGGTCCTATTTTTTAATTTATCTCCTAACTCCCTATATTCAGCTTTTAGGACCTCATCCCGTTTTTTACCTATATCATTGGTACCTATATGCACCACGACAACTGGCTGTTCACCCTCCCCTTCCAAAATGTTTTGCAGTCGCTCTGAGACATCCTTGACCCTTGCACCAGGGAGGCAACACACCATCCTGGAGTCTCGTTTGCTGCCGCAGAAACGCCTATCTATTCCCCTTACAATAGAATCCCCTATCACTATAGCTCTAACCCTCTTTTTCCTCCCGTCCTGTGCAGCAGAACCACCCCTGGTGCCAGGAAGTTGGCTGCTGCTGCCTTCCCCTGATAAGCCATCCCCCTCAACAGTATCCAAAGCGGTATATCTGTTTGAGAGGGGGATGTCCACAGGGGACTCCTGCACTACCTGCCTGCGCCTACTACTCTGCCTGGTGGTCACCAATTCTCTTTCTGCCTGTGCAGCCTTTACCTGCGGTGTGACCAACTGGTTAAACGTGCTCCAGTATGCATCCATTCGCAGCTCCAGCGCCGCAATGCGGTCTGCCAGTAGCTGCAGCCTGATACACTTCCCACACACATGGTCGTCAGGGACACAGGAAGCGTCCCCGATTTCCCACATAGCGCAGGAGGAGCATAGCATGGCGCCGAGCTGTGCTGCCATGACTTACCCTTTAATTAATTGAACTTAAATTATATCAAATCAATCCCACCAATTATACTATAATTAAATGATATAGGGCCCTTGTTTACCAATTGTCCCCGCTACACCACAGAGACCCTAGAAACTATAAACCAAAAAATTTAAGTTTGGAAAATGGAGAAAAAGAGAAATACTCACCAACCAATCACTTACCTGCTTTCCGGTGACGTCACACTTTGATTATTTTTTACTTCTCTCTCTCCCGCTCTCGGGGCTCAGATTGGTCGCCTACCTGGTCACTGCCGCCGCCTCCACCGCTGTCGCTCCACCCAGGTCCGCCGCCTCTGTGGGCCTACCTGGTCACTGCCGCCGCCTCACCGCTGTCGCTCCACCCAGGTCCGCCGCCTCTGTGGGCCTACCTGGTCATTTCCGCCGCCTCACCGCTGTCGCTCCACCCAGGTCCGCCGCCTCTGTGGGCCTACCTGGTCACTGCCGCCGCCTCACCGCTGTCGCTCCACCCAGGTCTGCCGCCTCTGTGGGCCTACCTGGTCACTGCCGCCGCCTCACCGCTGTCGCTCCACCCAGGTCCGCCGCCTCTGTGGGCCTACCTGGTCACTGCCGCCGCCTCACCGCTGTCGCTCCACCCAGGTCCGCCGCCTCTGTGGGCCTACCTGGTCACTGCCGCCTTTTGTGGAAAATAAAAGCTCATGGTGTCAGGGGTAACATATTGCCATAGAAAGAAAATTGGCTAGCTAACAAGAAACAGAGATTAGGCATAAATGGGTCATTTTTTGGTTGGCAAGATGTAACGAGTGGTGTGCCACAGGGATCAGTGCTGCGGCCTCAAAGTTTTACAAATTTATATAAATGACTTGGATGAAGGGACCGAAGGTATGGTTGCCTAATTTGCTGATGACACAAAGATAGGTAGGAAGGAAAGTAAATTGTGAAGAGGACATAAAGAGGCTACAAAGGGAGAGAGATAGGTTAAGTGAGTGGGCAAAGATCTGGCAAATGGAGTATAATGTGGGAAAATGTGAAATTGTCCATTTTGGCAGGAAGAATAAAAAGCATATTATCTAAATGGTGAGAGAATGCAGAGCTCTGAGATGCAGAGGGTTCTGGGTGTCCCAGTGCATGAATCGCAAAAGGTTAGTATGCAGGTACAGCAATTAATTAGGAAAGCTAATAGAATGTTATTGTTTATTGCGAGGGGTATTGAATACAAAAGTAGGGAGGTTATGCTTCAGTTATACAGGGCATTGGTGAGACCACATCTGGAGTACTGTGTACAGTATTGGTCTCCTTATTTAAGGAAGGATGTAAATGCGTTGGAAGCAGTTCAGAGAAGGTTTACTAGACTAATACCTGGAATGGGCGGGTTGTCTTATGAGGAATAGTTGGACAGGCGAGGCTTGTATCCGCTGGAGTTTAGAAGAGTAAGAGGTGACTTGATTGAAACATATAAGATCCTGAGGGGTCGTGACAGGGTGGATGTGGAGAGGATGTTTCCTCTTGTGGTAGAACCTAGAACTAGGGGTCACTGTTTAAAAATAAGGGGTCGCCCATTTAAGACAGAGATGAGGAGAAATTGTTTCTCACAGAGGGTCGTGAGTCTTTGGAACTCTCTTCCTCAGAGGGCGGTGGAAGCAGAGACTTTGAATATTTTTAAAGGAAGAGGTAGAAGAAGTTTCTCCTGAATTCATTATTAGATTTACTAGTGCTTATCTTTTATTTATGGACTCTAGTTTTGGGATTACCTCCAAGTGGAAACATCTTCTCTATGTCTACCCTATTGAACCCCTTCATAATTTGAAAGACCTCAATCTTCTCTTTTCATAGAGAAACGAGCCCTAGCTACAGCATTCTCTAAGGCCAGCTAGCACATGTTTACATTTAGATTCACTTTATCACCCACTCCCCACCCCACAACTGGAGACTCAGTTCTCTTGTTGAGCCTTTCTAACCCAAACATTGGGACTTGCTGTGCACTTTTGAGAACATAATGTTTAACAGGCCTGGGGATAGCTTGACGGGGATTAGTATCGAAAGCGGATTGATGGTAATGGAATGCAGGAGCCTATGGACTAGTGCAGCTAGAAACAGTATACACGGGGTAAAATCACAGCCAAAGGTAGGGAGATGAATTAGGGAGGCATCTGGAGAGTTGAGCTCACCTGACTGTGAATGTGTGTGTCTTCTGTGGTGAAGCATCCTTTGTAATCCCGGTGTTGGCAATGACAATGTAACTGTTAATTTTTAATAAACGGGAAATATTAGACTCAGTGTTGAAGAATTCATCCTTGGCCTATAGGCGCAGGACTGCAGCCTTTGTCTATATTATTACAACATTCACATTCCCAACAGTACCTCTATCTGCATAATGGCTTCAAAAAAGCTTACATAGAATTCACAGCACGGAAACAGGCCATTCGGCCCAACAGTTCCATGCCAATGTTTATGCTCCACACGATCCTCCTCCCACCTCACTTCATCTCACCCTAACAACATAACTTTCTATTCCTTTCTCCCTCATGCACTTATCTAGCTTCCCCTTAAATGCATCTTTGCTATTCGCCTCAATCACTCCCTGTGGTAGTGAGTTCCACATTCCCATCACTCTCTGGGTAAAGAAGTTTCTCCTGAATTCACTATTGGATTTATTAGTGACTATCTTATATTCATGACCCCTAGTTTTGATCTCCACTACAAGTGGAAACATCTTCTCTACATCAACCCTATTGAACATTGAACCCCTTCATCATTTTAAAGAGCACTATCAGGTCACCTCTCAGTCTTCACTTTTCTTTCCTGAATACCTAATAAAAAAAGGAAACCACAAGAGAATTCAAACTGACAAAGAGGCTTGTGTTTTGAGGACCCAAGGACTGATTTGTTGTATTCTGCACTGCACTCCAAACAATGGTGCACAAATATCTCCAGTCCGGGTTTTGTGTCTTCTTGGGAAAATAAAGGGTGAAATCTGTGTTCAGGCATTGTGACCGTGAGATTAATTTTAAAACCCAAATACTGTACACAAACCACAAAACAGCAAATTACTTCAGCCTTCCCAAAAAACGCTCCACTGTACCCAGAAAGCAGCGGTGACTGGATAGTGATCAGGAGCAGGGGACCACGGCTGATTTACCCGTTCCCCAGCCAAGGGGCACTGAACTTACTGTGTTATACATGACCTGTCCTGGGAATGATTGACAGGTCAGGGTACTACTTTTACCTTGCATCAAACTTGTGTTTTTGCTGTGTGTTACCCACGGTCCTGTATCTAACCCAAAGTCACCGCTTGATTAGGGTGCTGACAGGACTGCTGTGTGCTGTCCTACAGGGGTCGAGCGCTGATCATAAACCAACTGGTAGCTGTTTGGTATCCATGTGTCCTTGCGGGAGCTGCCCGCCTTCTACCAGGATCTAATCAGGGTCTAGAATATTGCTGCGTCCAGCCAGAGTTCTCCCATCAGGAGCTGCAGTCTTCCAACCGGAGACACCGATCAGGAACCCACACCTCCGTGTGGTCGGGTTCAGTGAAACGTGGCTGGCAGAGAGGAGGGCCTGGGCTGTGAAGATAAACAAGGTCAGGGACGTACTGGATGGGGGAGAGGAGGGTAGGGGCTATGAAGATAAACAAGGTCAGGGACGTACTGGATGGGGGAGAGGAAGGTAGGGGCTATGAAGATAAACAAGGTCAGGGACGTACTGGATGGGGGAGAGGAAGGTAGGGGCTGTGAAAATAACCAGAGTCAGGGACGTACTGGATGGTGGAGAGGAGGGCAGGGGCTGTGAAGATAATCAGAGTCAGGGACGTACTGGATGGGGGAGAGGAGGGTAGGGGCTGTGAAGATAAATAAGGTCAGGGACGTACTGGATGGCGGAGAGAAGGGAAGGGGCTGTGAAGATAATCAGAGTCAGGCACGTACTGGATGGGGGAGAGGAGGGCAGGGGTTGTGAAGATAACCAGAGTCAGGAATGTACTGGATGGGGGCGAGGAGGGCAGGGGCTGTGAAGATAACCAGAGTCAGGAATGTACTGGATGGGGGAGAGGAGGGCAGGGGTTGTGAAGATAACCAGAGTCAGGAATGTACTGGATGGGGGAGAGGAGGGTAGGGGCTGTGAAGATAACCAGAGTCAGGAATGTACTGGATGGGGGAGAGGAGGGCAGGGGCTGTGAAGATAACCAGAGTCAGGAATGTACTGGATGGGGGAGAGGAGGGTAGGGGCTGTGAAGATAATCAGAGTCAGGGATGGACTGGATGGGGGAGAGGAGGGTAGGGGTTGTCCTATTCCTTGATAGCTCAGGGTCTCACTGGGCCGATGCACTGAGTCATGGATGGAGCTGCTATCAGTATCATTTTGCATTAGTTTCGATTTGAAAAAATGAAATTCAGTGTATTTGTTCAGAACAGTGGATCTCACATCGGAGCAATGAGATTGAGAGTGAAATGACAGGGGGTTGTGACACCATCAGAATGTGCCAATAATCTAAGGGTGAGCCCCAGGGCCGGCAGAGCAACGTTTCCTCAGCTGTGGCGTCATTTCTGCAACTGTGGTTGAGTTAGATTCGAATCAGGAGCACAGGGTAAATGGAGTTGAGGTACAGGTTTAATTGAATGGTGGAACAGGCTGGAGGGGCTGAATGGCCTCCTCCTGTTCCTCTGTCCAGTGTCTGTAAAGGCCCTTTCGGTCTGTCTATACTGCAGCCTATAAATTACTGTTGCCTGTTCATCTGGCATCCCTCTGTCTGCTATGTTCGCGGAACCATTTAAGAAATACTTGTTGCTCTCTGCTTTAAATGACCAGCCAGAGGAATGTGTTAACCCTTCGTCCGCTGGTATCACCGACTGTCATTTCCAGGCTGCTGCCTCTGATACCCCCTCTTTAGTCAAAGATCTATCCATCTCCCCCTTGAATCTGCCGACACTCTCCACCTCCAGTGTCTCACTGGGCAGTTCGTTCCACACATTCCCCACCCTCAGGGTGAGGTCTTTGAATCTAATCTGTCTGTTCACCCGTTCTTCTGGTCTTGAGCCTCCTGGTTGCAGAGTTTGTGTTTCTGTCAATCAATGTATTAACTCTCACTTTATCTCTAACCTTTGATATAGTCTCCCCTGAGCCGCCTTTACTCCAGTGTAAACATTCCCAGCTCCCTGAACCTCTCCTTGTAGCCCAAGTGCCTAAAGAACAAAGAGTTTAAATTTACATAGCACTTTTCAAATCCTCTGGAAATGCTAAAGCTCTTCACTGAATTACTTTTGAAGTGCAGTGATTATTTATGTCAGCCAACACAGTAGTCAATTAGCTCACAGCAAGGTGCTAGAACTAGCCAACGAGATGAATGACCTGTGTTGAGTGAGGGGTGAATGCTGGCCAGGCTACCAGGAGAACTCTCCTTCTTCGAATAGTGGCGTGACATCTTTTACGTCCACTTGAGAGGGCAGAAGGTGGCTCGGTTTAACAGCCGTGAAACTCGGCTCCGTAACGGCTGAAGTTTTCAATGAATAATGGCGTCCGCCTCACCTCCCCCCACTTCCGGCGCAGTCCGCGCTGAACGCCATCTTGGTCAGGGCAATAGAGCGGGTGGTACGTGCGTGGGCTGGCAGTATGCAGAGTAGGCAGAGCGTGACGTCAGTCAGCGTGTAACGCTTATTTGAAGCACGACCTGCCATTTTCAACCGCGCCGCTCCATTCAACGGCCTCTCCTGAACACGCACAGCTGAACGTGCGTTCAGCCACATGATGAACCCCCCGACCATCACTACTTAAAGAGATACATCCAACTTGCAGCTTAGTTGCTTATTGATATGTACTGGCTCTTGCAGAGTTTGTAGGAGTACTGGGTCGCTGGAAGAGATTTGAAAAGTTGGTAACGTGTGCAGGGAGTGCTGCTGGACGTTGGCTGCTCCTGGAAGGCCTCTGCGAGCACCACTTACTCCCAGTCACGGGGGCTCTAGTTGCAGTACCCCTTGCGCTGCAGCATGAGAGGGAGGGAGACGGCATTCGAAGATGCATTCACCGACCTCGACCACTCATGTGAGGCCATTGAATTTCTTTTGTCACTGCATCCTCGGGGCAAGACTGCTGGCACTGACCTCGTCGTCTATCTGCTGCCACTGCCTTCGCAGTGTGTGTCTGGAGGCCTTCCTGACCCCCTGTGGATAGAGGACCTGTCTCCTCCTTTCCACCCCCTGCACTAAGGCTTCTAGTACTGCGTCCAAGAACCTTGGAGCCCTTTTTCTGGCCTGTTGAGCCATTTTTCACTCTTGTACTTTCTGAGACTTGCCTCCACAACAAGTTTCATGAGCTGCTGCAGGCAGAATGAACCTCCCCTTAAAGAGGTGCAGACTGCCTTTAAGAAGTGGAGGCTTGCTTTAATTGGAGCTAGCCTCGTATGAACTTGGGGCCCCCCTGCTGAGCGTGCAGTCACTCAGCAGCATGTACAGGGCTGGGCTGAACTCTGCAATCATTGTAATTAGCAGGCTGCACGCATTCCTTTAAATGGACGTGGGCTGATCGCGCATCGCAATCCCTGCGCCCGTTTTCAGGGCCTATCGAATTTTGAGCCCAATGTCTCTCTGACAGTGCGGCACTCCCTCAGTACTACACTGGAGTGTCAGTCTAGATTATGTGCTCAAGTGGGATTTGAACCCACCACCTTCTAACGTAGAGATGTGAGTGCGACCAACTGAGCCAAGTATGACACTGCCAGGTGCTACTGTGATTGGGGTGCTCCCATGACAGCTGCTAACATTATGGTGAATCAGGCCTTGGTGGTGCTTTCCGATCAGTAGTCCCAGCGTCCTTTGAGAAGAGGAGCCTCTGCCTCTACTAACTGTCGGCCAAAGTGTGGTTCGTGCACCTCTGTCTGCAGCTGGGCGCAGGGCACCTCTCGTAGCGCCAACTGTGCCTGGCATCTCTCGGCTGGCCTTCCAACAGCTCAGGTGGGGGTTCCCACTGGGGGACACGGTAACCTAAGTGCCAACCAAAGAGAAAACATGAACGAAAGAGAAAGAGGGTCAAGAAATGACCGGGATACGCTGACCTTCACATTACTGTGACCTTTAAGCAAACTCCCTTACACTTACTGCTGCCTAGCAACCCTGGATAGGTCACTCACGCGGGCATCATTAAGAATGTCTGGAGATGGGACGAGGGATGCCCCTCCCCCAAATTAATATTTAAATGAAGTATCGTGTGTTTTAGGGGAACCCATTCCCATTTTCCCTTGCCCGCCCCAGGAATGCGTGCGCTTCAGTAAGAGGCCGTGTAACGGATCTCCGCCCACTTTTCCGATCTGGTTGGCACGATTTCCGGCTGTAAATTGGGAAAACCGAACAAAGTATGAAAAATGAAACATTGATGAGGGGCCTCGCCAGAGCTCGCTTTAGGAAATGAATAATGTACATCACGTACACACCCACTGCTGGAATTGCTCCTACCCTGCTGCCACTGTCCTATGTGGAGTCTCTCAGGACATTGTATTATGTTCAAGGCATTATATAAGGCTGCATATACTGACACCGCTATTCCCAGGCGGAATGGAGCTGATTGGGCAATTCCCCTGTCAATCACACCTGGACTGGGACTGATTTTACACATAGTTTGAGTGTAACTATCCCCCACTCACTGCATTTTACTGGTGAAATCACCCTGCTGTTTATCAGGAGACTTTGCTGTAGTTTGGTCATGAGCTCTGTTTGCTGTAGTTGTAGAGACTCTATTTCAATAGACTCTGTTTGCTGTGAGTCCTGCCATAAGTCCCGCTCCACCTCCAACTCATTGGCTGACATAGTGGTGTCAATAGACACAGTGGTTATATAAATTTATATAAATGTTGGTTGTTGTTTTGGGAAGGGAAGCTGAATCATAGAATCCTACAGCACAGAAGGAGGCCATTCGGCCCATCGTGCCTGTGCTGGCTCAGCTATCCAATTAGTCCCACTCCCCTGCTCTCTCCGCATAGCCCTGCGAATCTTTCCTTTCTCTCCCTTTACTAGCTCCTAACATGCGGCGACACTATTTTATTCTGCAGTTCGACTGCCTGGTGATTAGATCAGGTGTTATCTGATTTAGAACAAGCACTGCCTTTTATTTAATGATTTATTCCCGGGAAAGTGAGGCAGTTCAGGACAAGACAGTTGAATAAAGTAAACTCGTACTGGTTGAAAGAAATGCAAGTCTTGTGTGTTCTCCTGAGGCACAGAGTGTCTCGCGCTAAATCCTTATGTTAAATAAACCATACAAGCCAAGCACTCGAGTTTAATTCTAGTGGGATAGAATTGAAAAGTAAACAAGTTATGCTAAACATGTATCAAACCTTGGTTAGACCACACTTGGAGTACTGTGTACAATTCTGGTCGCCATATTATAAAAAGGAGGCACTGGAGAGAGTGCAAAAAAGATTTACAAGGATGATCCCAGAACGGGATCCTGGGCTGCATAAATAGAGGTATAGAGTACAAAAGTGTGGAAATTATGATGAACCTTTATAAAACACTGGTCCGGCCTCAACTGGAGCATTGTATCCAATTCTGGGCACCGCACTTTAGGGAGGATGTGAAGGCCTTAGAGAGGGTGCAGAAAAGATTGACAAGAATGTTTCCAGGGATGAGGGACTTCAGTTACGTGGATAGACTGGAGAAGCTGGGGTTGTTCTCCTTAGAGCAGAGAAGGTTGCGAGGAGATTTGATCGAGGTGTTCAAAATCATGAGGGGTCTAGACAGAGTAGATAGAGAGAAACTGTTCCCATTGGCGGAATGGTCGAGGACTAGAGGACACAGATTTAAGGTGATTGTCAGAAGAACCAAAGGCGACGTGAGGAAAAACTTTTTTACGCAGCGAGTGGTTAGGATCTGGAATGCACTGCCTGAGAGGGTGGTGGAGGCAGATTCAATCACGGCTTTCAAAAGGGAATTGGATAAGTACCTGAAGGAAAAATATTTGTAGTGCTACGGGGGAAGGGCGGGGCAGTGGGACTAGCTGAAGTGCTCTTGCAGAGAGCCGGCACGGGCTCGACGGGCCGAATGGCCTCCTTCTGTGCTGTAACCATTCTATCATTCTATGATTCTAATGCGAGTTTATACCTATCAGGAAAGGATAAACAGGCTGGGTCTCTTTTTCTCTTGAAAAGAGAAGGCTGAGCGATGACCTAACAGAGGTCTTTAAAATTATGAAAGGTTTTGACAGAGCAAACACAGAGAGAGTGTTTCCACTTGTGGGGAAGAGCAAAACTAGAGGCCATCAATAGAAAATAAAGACAGAAAATACTGGAAATACTCAGCAGGTCAGACAGCATCTGTGGAGAGAGAAATAGAGTTAACGTTTCAGGATGATGACCTTTCGTCAGAACTGGAAAAAGTTGGAGTGTAACAGATTTTAAGCAGGTGTAGGGGCAGGGAAAGGGGGGGAGGGGAGGAAAGAACAAAAGGGAAGGTCTGTAATAGGGTGGAAGGCAGGAGAGATTAAATGACAAAAGGTATGATTGGACAAAGCAAAAGGAGATGGTAATGAGACAAGTTAAGAAACAAAAGATGGGTTTAGATGAGGTGTAAATGGGAACGGCAGAATCATCAACAGCTTCCATCTGAAAAAATAGGGGCCGAGGTTATAGTCTGAAATTGTTGAACTCATTGTTGAGTCCAGAAGACTGTAAAGTGCCTAATCGAAAGATGAGGTGCTGTTCCTCGAGCTTCATTGGAACAGTGTAAGAGGCCGAGGACGGAGAGGTCAGAGTGGGAGTAGAGCGGAGAATTAAAGTGACAGGCGACCAGAAGCTCAGGGTCACCCTTACGGACTGAACAGAGGTGTTCCGCAAAGCGGTCACCCAATCTGCGTTTGGACTCCCCAATGTAGAGGAGACCGCATCATGAGCAGCGAATACAGTATATTAAATTGCAAGAAGTACAAGGAAATCGCTGTTTCACCTGGAAGGGGTGTTTGGGCTCTGGACAGTGGGAAGGGAGGAGGTAAAAGGGCAGGTGTTGCACCTCCTGCGCTTGCACGGGAAGGTGCCGTGGGAAGGGGAGGGGCTGTTGGGGGTGATTGAGGAGTGGCCCAGGGTGTCGCGGAGGGAGCGGTCCCTTCAGAATGCTGAAAGGGCCATCACTATATAATAGTCACCAAGAAATCAAATAGGGAATTCAGAAGAAACCTCTTTACCCAGAGAGTGGTGAGAATGTGGAACTTGCTACCACAGGGAGTGGTTGAAGCGAATAGTATAGATGCATTTAAGGGGAGGTTAGATAAGCATATGAGGGAGAAGAGAATAGAGGGTTATGCTGATAGAGTTAGATGGGGAAAGACGGGAGGAGGCTCGAGTGGAGCATAAACGCCGGCATGGACTGGTTGGGCCGAATGGCCTGTTTCTGTGCTGTATATCCGATGTAATCCTATGTAAATGAAGCACCTAGTGTTATAAAAATTAGGCTGAGTTCCAATAAATTCATTAGTTTGGTCCAAAGTGTTTTTGTTCGAAGATTTCTCTCTCTTTACTAGTTGTCTCTTCCCAATCTCCATGTTTCATTCCCTCTCTGCTTGCTCAGTGCCAGATGTTTGATACCACTATCTAGTATTCCTAACTCGTACCAAGACCCATTCACCTATGACCCCTGTTCTCACTGACCTACACTAGCTCCCAGTCCAGTAATGCCTTGATTTCAAAATCCTCATCCTCGTGTTCAAATCTCTCCAGGGTCTCAACCCTCCCTATCGCTGTAACCTCCTCCAGCCCTACAGCCTCCCAAGATCTCTACGTTTCTCCAACTCTGGCTTCTTGTCCATTCCCCATTTCCTTCGCTCCACCATTGGTGGCCGTGCCTTCAGCTGACTAGGCCATAAACTCGGGAACTTCCTCCCCAAATCTCTAACATACTTTTTTTTCAATGATGTTGGTCGAGGGATAAATATTGTCCGGGACACCGGGGAGAACTCCCCTGCTCTTCTTCGAAATAGTGCCATGGGATCTTTTACATCCACCTGAGAGGACGGTTTAAGTGGGGCTTGAACTCTCAACCTTCGGACTCAGTGAATGGAAACCCATTTGAATGTTAATGGAGTCAGTGAGTGAGTGAGTCTTCACGGGAGGAATACACAAAAAGTCAATTTATAGAGCTGAATGATAAAAACTACAGCAGGCCATTTGGCCCATCATGCCTGCTGCTAGCTCTTCAACGGGAGCGACCATCTCCAGTCCCCTTTCCCCGTCCTTCCCCAGGATCCCACAGGGTCCTAGTGCTGATGTTGTGAGTTGCCTCCGGCAGCGTTGAGCCTCATCAGGGGCTGGGTGATTGGACGGGCAAGCCTGCGGAGCCCAATCCTGGGGCAAGGAAATTCCGCAGTGAGAGGTCAGTGCAGGTCTGATTTTAATATTATAATTATGACAATCAGGTCCCACACCTAATGCCACGTCCTTCTCCCGAGCTATGCCCAGCACTCGCTCACCTGCCTATATATCTGAGGGCCAAAGATACAAGGACTTTGTTCCCGGGGCAGAGTCTCGCCTGACGGGAGCACAGATCGGTGAACCGGGCCCTGAGGGCCAGAGCACCTGACCCGTGGCCCTCCCGATAACCTGGCCATTAAAATCAACGCCTGGGAATAATCAACACCACCACGAATCCGGCGCGATGACCTCAGACCTGCGCTGTCACTGTGCGAGACGCAGAGCCAGGATGGGAGAGCCAAAACGTCGGAGCTGGAAACACACTCGGGAACTCTGAGCAATGATGTCATTGAGTTTTGACTCGTTTCTTTAGCCGGTGTCATGGTGGACGACAATAGACACAATTCGGTGCCACTGATGCAGGCAAACTGACACCCAGACTGAAACATAGAATCTAGGAGCAGGAGTAGGCCATTCGGCCCGTCGAGCCTGCTCCACCATTCAATACGATCATGGCTGATCATCCAAATCCAGTACCCTGTCCCTGCTTTAATCCCCACAGTACACATATCCCACCCTACCCCCGTAACCCCACGTATTTAATTCCCCCTAACATATCCCATCCTATCCCCATAACCCCACATATTTAATACCCCCCTAACACTAAGGGTCAATTTATCATAGCCAAATCAACCTAACCCGCACATTTTTGGACTGTGGGAGGAAACCGGAGCACCCGGAGGAAACCCACGCAGACACGGGGAGAATGTGCAAACTCCACACAGACAGTCACCCGAGGTCAGATTCGAACCCGGGTCCCTGGCGCTGTGAGGCACCAGTGCTAACCACTATGCCACCGTGTTGCCCTCGTGTTGAAGGATGGACGATTCTAACGTAAATTGATTGAGTGATAATCAATAGTTGGTGATCAGGAAAACATACAGTCAGCTTATCTATGAAGGGTATTGGTGGAAAGTTAGATTACAGTATAAAAACTGAGAAAAGCAGAAATCTGGCAAGGGAAGGCTTGCAGCCATTTTGGATACCGACTGAGAATAAACATGACAGTTCTCCCCACACAACCCACCAGCTCCTTGCAGATGTGTATTAGGTTTTGAAGTACAGATGGTTTTTTCTGGACTCTGCTTTCTGCTTCACAAACTGAGGAACAGAAAGAAGTCACTGAGACAGGTGGGTGAACATGTTGGTGGTTCAACAAACTGCACCAAGGAGTGGTGGGCGGGGGGTTTGTGCCCACAGCGAGTCCTCAATCTCCACTGGGCTGTCGGGGGAGGGAGGGGATCAGGCAGGAGATAGACCCTTCCCCACAGGGAGTAAAATGGGAGGGTGAGACAGCGCAGGTCACTGCAAAATGGCACTGCCCCAGGCCAGGGAGCAGGTTGTCCACATTTCATCTCGGTTGGCAATGGGATGGGTTGTGTGCTCGGATCTAAAGGGAAAAACACAAAGTAAGGGAGGAAAGGAAACTTAAAAGGGTTTCCTTAATAAATAAATCCTATTTGTAAAATAAAGGCAGACAGTTCTTCCAATAAAATCTATTTTTATTCAAAAATTAATTTTCCAATAAGTGAGATTGAAGATTCTTGTTGATGATAATTCCATCAGAAATTTCTCGAAAAGAGAATTAGCGGGGAATTTTAACCCCAAAAAACGATTGGGTTGGGGTCGGTTGGGAGGTTAAAGTGTTAAAAAACTGAATCCCGCCCCCATCCCACCCACTTCCGGCTTTAACGGAGACGGGACCGAGGGGGATTGCAGCCAACCCGCTCCCAGGAGACGGGTGGACATTTAAATATTATAATGAGGCTGGCGTGCCTCAGATTTAATCACCATTTCAGATTTAACTCTGGCTGGTCGTGTTTCTCAGGCCTCAGGGAACCTGCCAACTAAAATAAGGCGAGGACTGCTGAATCCAGGAGGTAAAAGCCGTTCCAGCGTCCCTGGATCACCCACCCTCCGTGATGGGAGACCACCCACGAGGACTGCAATCCCGGCACGAGGCTCCAATCCCACCTCGAGACCTTCGATGCCCCGCTGAGACCTCCAATCCCACCCCGAGGACTCCAATCCCACCCCGAGACCTCCAATCCCACCCCTAAACCTCCAATCCCCACTGCCGAGACCTCCAAACCCTCCCCGAGAACTCCAATCCCACCCCGAGACCTCCAAACCCACCCCCGAGACCTCCCATCCCAACCGCGAGACCTGCAATCCCTCCCCGAGAACTCCAATCCCACTCTGAGAACTCTGATCCCCACCCCCCGAGACCTCTGATCCCCCCCACCGAGATCTCTGATCCCCCGCCCGAGGCTTGCAATCCCACCCCGAGACCTCCAAACCCACCCCCGAGACCGCCCATCCCCACCGCGAGACCTGCAATCCCACCCCGAGACCTCCCATCCCCACTGCCGAGACATCCAATCACATCCCGAGACCTCCAATCCCACCGCGAGACCTCCAATCCCACCGCGAGACCTCCAATCCCACCCCGAGACCTCCAATCCCACCCCGAGACCTCCAATCCCACCCCGAGACCTCCAATCGCACCGCAAGACCTCCAATCGCACCGCAAGACCTCCAATCCCACCCGAGACCTCCAATCCCACCCCGAGACCTCCAATCCCACCGCGAGACCTCAGAACCCACCCTCGAGGCCTCCAACTCCCCCCGAGCCTCCAATCCCACTCCGAGACCACCAATCCTACTCCGAGACCTCCAATCCCATCCCGAGACCTCCAATCCCACCCCGAGGCCGCCAATCCCATCCCGAGACCTCCAAACCCACCCTGAGATCCCCAATTCCACCCCCGAGACCTCCGAGCAAACCCGGAGACCTTCAAGTCCCCCCCACATGGCCTCCAACCCACACACCCCCGAGGACTCCAATTGGTGCACGTGTACTCCGATCCTTCCAGTGCCCCACCGCCCACCCCACACGATGCTCCTCCCCGATCCTTCCCCCCACCCCACACGATGCTCCAGCCCCGATCCTTCCCCCCACCCCACACGATGCTCCTCCCCGATCCTTCCCCCCACCCGACACGATGCTCCAGCCCCGATCCTTCCCCCCACCCCACACGATGCTCCTCCCCGATCCTTCCCCCCACCCCACACGATGCTCCGCCCCGATCCTTCCCCACACCACACGATGCTCCGCCCCGATCCTTCCCCCACCCCACACGATGCTCCTCCCCGATCCTTCCCCCACCCCACACGATGCTCCTCCCCGATCCTTCCCCACACCCCACACGATGCTCCGCCCCGATCCTTCCCCCACCCCACACGATGCTCCGCCCTGATCCTTCCCTCCTTCCCCACAATGATGCTCCTCCCCGATCCTTCCCCACACCCCACACGATGCTCCTCCCCGATCCTTCCCCACACCCCACACGATGCTCCGCCCTGATCCTTCCCTCCTTCCCCACAATGATGCACAGGCCCTGATCCTTCCACACACCCTCCTCCTTTTGGCCATTTTAGAAATACGAATTCCTCTACTTCAGACTCATTTCTAAACATTATACAAATCCCTTGCAATGTTTTTGTTCTAATGGCCCCTAATACATGTTGTAAAGTTTTGCAATTATCGCGATTCAAAATAACATAAGAGAAGCAGATTCGTTTGATCAGTTTTATTAAACGAAATGCTGTCCTGATAATAAAGGACACAGAAGCCTGTAAAATGGCCGCCGCGCATCATGGCAGAAGCTTCCAGAAACACAGTGGGCAGACAAGATGGCGTCGAATATACATTTAGTATAAGATTGGATCATACTCGGTAAACACTGATAAAGACAGGATGCAACCCGTTTGCATTTGAAACAACAGCAAAGATATAAGTGCTGGAATCATTTTCCATGCACAAGTAAGGACCATTGTACTGGGCAATCGAAGGCCCATCCAGACACATCAATACACAAATACCCCCCCGGCTCTACAATGAGAGAGACATTGACGGGTGATTAAGCAAGTATTCGGGGGCCCCCAAAACCAGTCAGGGAGACGATTCGTACACATCCTGGCTGGGTCAACAATGGGGAAAACATTAACGGATAGTTGGCCAGTTTCAGGTGCTACCGAAACCCGTTAAAGAAGACAACCGCCCCCATGCTGGGAGTTTTGTGCACCAGTATTACACAAAGGACAAACATTAAGATTTGAGCGGGAGATAAGGGAACACATCACTATAACTATAGTGAACAAATGTCCATCGATCTCTGATTCGCTTGCCGCTTCATGGACTCGCTTGACTGGTGAGCTTTTGGTTTTCTCTCTGGACGTTGTTGACTCTTGACTCTTAGCCGTACTGGTCGGTTATTCGAATGTTGGGTGGAGCTCACTCGGAACGAGCCGCCCCGACCAGGGCAAGTAACAGGGTGCACCATCCTGAGTGTCGGTAAACGGTGTCTGGACCCGGAGGCCCGAAGAGACGAGACGAGACGAGAAGAAGAGGAGAAGAATCCACGTGCCGCCACGGTCAGTAAACCCCGACCGCGCCCGAAAATATAAATAAAGAACTTTTCATTGAAGTCTACCGACAACCGGCGTCGAGCACAGGAAGACTCTTCTTTGAACTGTGTCCGAGTTCTGTCGAGTTCTTCATGACAACAGGGAGTCTGGCCTGCTTGTCGCAGCAGCGAAAATAAACAAGTGGGGTACAGAGACCCTTCCAAACACGTGACAGTCAGGCGCTGCAGCGAAACGAGCCGAGTGCCTCACTTTAAAATTCTCCGAAGTAACACGAGTGGTGAGCATGTTTCCCGATCCTACAAATCTAGACGTAGTGTAGGTATTGTTAAGGGAGGGTGGTTTTATTAAGGTTAAAGTATAATGTGTTCCCCTTTTTACGATGTGCCGTGCGTTCTTCATTTCCATAGACCAAGCTTTATGAATGTATGTATACTTGTACTCTCGTTAATTTGCGCCTATGACATGTACTTCATGATTTTGGACGCTATGCAATAAAGATTTCCATTTCGTACTATTCAACCGGGTCTATTTGAGTTTTTCTCTGCATTACTGTTCCCTGCACCTAAGTCCAGTGTTAGAACCGTAAGGGCGAGTGGGTCGAACCACTCACAGGTGCTTATTGCAATAAGGCTGGCCGGAGACCAGAGCAAGCAATAGTATTAGGCAACAAAGGCCTAACCTCGCACCAGCACCATCTCTGAGAGACACGTCCAAACCCTTACAATGTAGAGGTATCGTATCGCCTTGGCTGCTTTTGTTCTGACATCTTGCACATGATCTGACAGCAAGGCAATAATCTCATCACAAGTCTGACCTGCAGACTTTGATATGTAAAAATACGATGGTGCTTTGTCCATGAGGAAACCGAGGAATGTCACTGCGTTTCCTCTGATCTGAGGTAGCACATTCCTGAAGAAGGTGGAACACCTATATATGTACAAGTTGACCTGGTTGGGGAAGTCTTTGCCAATGTGCCTGGTGTAGAATTCGCAAAATTATCGCGATTTTATAAAATAAGAAGGAGACATAAAGTTTCGTATGAACAGCTTTATTTCAGCAGAATGCTGTCAGGTTTCAAAACGGGCACAAACAGCCTGTAAAATGGCCGCCACGCCTCGTGGCAGAAAGTCCTAGGCTTTCAGTGGGCAGACAAGATGGCGTTCCAATAAACATTTGTGCAAGATCGAACAGGACTCAGCACATTTGAGATAATTGACAATACATGATGGGTTTGCATTTTAAACATAAATACTGGAATCGGTCTCCCAGGTGCAAACAAGGGCTATTGTACTGAGCGATCAAGGACCCATCCAAAGACATTAATATGCAAAATCCCCACGGCTCTACGATGAGAGAGCCGTTTGCGGGTACTTACAGCAAGCATTTGGAAGCCCCAAAACCCCTCCAGGGAGACTACTAGCCGGTTCCACAATGGGAGAAATATTAACGGGTACTCAGACAGTTACAAGTGTCACCGAAACCCATTAAAGACTGAGATCACCCCATACAAGAAGTTTGAGCGCCAAAACCCTGACAAAAGATAGACATTAAGATTGGGCGGGAAAAGAGGAATTACAGCACTATAACTGTAAGGTACAACCGTCCATCTTTCTCTTGCTGCTTTGACTCGCTGGAAGGCTGCTGAACTTTTATTCTCTTGCCTGACGGCTCTGGACTCTGATCCGCTAGGATCAACCTCGTGGCTTGCCGCGAAGATCTGTGGAGAACTGGGCTGTGAGGCCTGGAAGCGGGCGCACCATCCCGAGAAGTCGGTAAACGGTGTTGGAACCGAAGGCCCGAGATGAGATGAGATGAGATGAGATGAGAAGAGAAGAAGACGACAATACGTATCGCCACGGTCAGTAAGCCCCGACCGCGCCTGTAAGTCGAATAAACACTTCTTCGAATTTTATCGGCTACTCCACAACTGGCCTAGGAAGACCCTTCTTCGAGTTTTACAGACAACCGGTGTGAGGGCACAGGAAGACTCTTTTTTGAGTAGTATCAGAACTCCGAGGGCAACACAGATCTTCATGACAGCAGACGGTCCAGCCTGCTAGCCGGAGCAGAAGCGAGCAAACAAGTGGGGTACAGAGACCCCTGATCAACACGTGGATAGTCAGGTGCTGCGGTAAAAACATCCGAGCAGAGTTTCGGAATTCTCCGAGTTATCACGAGTGGTGAGCATGAGTCTCGATCCTACAAATCTAGGTTAGGACAGGTATTGATAGGGGAGGGTTTAAGTTTTAAGGATAATTATAATGTGTGTCCCCTTTTTCGATGTGTCGTGTGCTCCTCGTTTCCCTAAAATTAGTTTCATAACTGTGTGTAAGATTGTACTGTCATTAATCTGTGCTTATGACATGTATCTCGTAATCTTGAATAATATGCAATAAAGATTTTCCATTTTGCACTATTCAACCGGGTCTACCTGAGTTTTCTCTGCATTATTGCTCTCGCACCTAAGTCCAGTGTCAGAACCGTAAGGGCGAGTGGGTCGAACCACTCACAGGTGTCTAGTGTTATCAGGCTGGCTGGAGACCAGAACAGGCAACAAGGCCTAACCCCGCACTAGCACCCAGGCTAAGCACAGAGCCACAGGTCACCCCTTACACTGGAGATGTTGCTTAAATAGTCCTCATAATCCAGGGTGGTCTCCTTCAAGGAAAGCTCTTGAAACATCTTGCAAATGTTTTCTGACTCCATTACTGGACCATACGAATTCAGCATGGATTTGCAGACTTTGATGACTTCATTGCTCTCCTCGTTGAGATGCAGCAGCAATCTGATCAAGGTGTAGCTGGTGTGCTCCTTTATTGGAGGGTAAACATCCACAGTCCCAAATCTGATCAGCTTCCCAAGAACGTTAAACGCCGCAGGCTCTCACTTTCTCATGTTGATGTTCAAAGTAAGGCTGAACTGCCAGTGCTACATCGCCAAGAATGGGATTTGTGTGATCCTCCTGGAGCTGATCTAGAACTTTGAACATGCTTGACATTGCCTCAACAGCAATGAGATTCTTGGGTTTGGAATTCTCGTCAATCACAGATCTCATTGTGGACAACAGTTTGATGCAGTGTTTGTCTATCTGTTCAGAAGCTCCGATTGCAGCGTTTCCCAAACCTTGTAGAGCGAGCCATTGGACAATAAGGGCCTCATCACTCAAGCATCCAAACAAACTCTCCAGAAGGGTATCCGTCAGCAACAAGTCCGATACCACTGAATGAGTTAAAAGCTCCCCAAAAAATGCAGCTATTGTGATTGTCTAACTCTCTCCTATGTTGACAAGGAAAGGAGTGAGTTGCTCCACAATGCTGATCAGATGAGGGGCAGCACACACGGTCAATGTACTTGCCAGCAGTGTAACCCCCTCATGGTGCTTTCTTGGACTCACGATGAGGTCCCAACCTCCCATTTCTCTCATGATGGAATCATCTCTCTTTCCCTGTGTCAGGACAGCTCGAAGTATCTCAGCTGAGTAATGGCAAGCGTCAGCGTCATTCAGTTTTAGAGTCGTCGCAAGGTGTTCCCACCCTTTGGAATTCTCAGAAAGTTGGGAGGAAACCGAGCCCAGACACTGAAGCTGAGATGAATCAGAAGGGTGCTGACTAACTGGGGGTATAGAATGTTTATCACGTACCCTGATTCAGGCTTTCGTACCACTTCATGAAGAGCACAGAGCACGGCTAAAGGCTGCTGAGTTGCTGAATCTTTTGTATCTCTGACATGGGAATCTCTGCCGCCGTCATACAATGACTTTAAGTTGCCCAGTAGGTAGTTGGTTGCGGCTGTGGCTAGTGCTTTATCTGACAGTAGTGATCTCCATATGTCACTAATGTACCTGTCAGGTGGACTAGGGTAAGTGAGGAGAGTGGACAAAACTGCTGGCATATGGTGTGACGCCAGAATGGAGATAGAATGCGTCACTGCATCTGTCACCCGTGGCTCAGTAATTGAGCGCAAGTGACTGCACAATACTTGGATTGTTCCCCGAATGTCTGCAAGGGCGGCTCCACGTTTGGCAATGAGGACATTTGTGATAATAGAAGCTGTGCAGGAAATGTTCCGCTGCTTGTCTGTTAGCCCTTTAAAGATGGTGAAGAGTAGAGTGTTCAGCTGATCATGGGTTACGCACTTAGATAGAACTTTACCAACATCAGTGCATGTTTGAAAGAGGGCCTGACTGGTAAGTTTGTTTAACCCGCCTTTGTTGGCTTTCAGATGCTCCAATTCCTTATCTTGATGACCCACAGGAAACCCTTCGAGGTGCAACTGGATATAAAGCAATCCATACAAGCTTTCAATGGCCGCCTCCCTTACAACTTGCGATGGATCTGCACATTGAAGCCCCACACATCCAATAATAGTCACCAAGTTATGGGCCGGCACCTTATTGCTAACATCCAGTTTCTCCAAGTAAAACGTCACCAGCTGTAAAGTGGTCTGCATTGCCTTTTCTCATTCCTGGTCTTTTATGGATTGGATCCCAGTCTCCATGTTCTTGAATACAGAATGAAGCCCATCAGGAGACAGATCCAAAAGTAAACATTCCTCCAGAAGATTCTGCAGAGAGGCCATTGTCTCGGTGTAAAGCTTCTGTCTCTCTGCCATGTCCATGTTGGTACTTTCATTGGCACTGCTGGACTCCAAATCTGGCAAGCTGAAGACACTATTCCAACAGATGCTAATTAGTTCACTGTTGGTGTTCATTGAAGGCTCCAGTTTTATGAGGGATGCACAGGCGTCCATGGCAGACTTTCAAAGGGAAGTGGTCATTGTCTCTGCTGGCTCAGCCACGATCAGCTCCTGCATGCAGCTCAGCAATTCTGCCTTTCTGGTCAAAGTGTAGGGGGCGTGTTCTTCACCGGGTTCAATAGGTTTGGCCAACAGTGTCACTGTCTTGATCAAACTTAACTTCAGTGTTAAGTCCTTCACCTTAGATTTCAGTCCAAAAGTACGATTCAGTAAGCGGGCGTGTAACGGATCTCCGCCCACTTTTCCGATCGGGCCGGCTCAATTTCCAGCTGTAAATTGGGAAAACCAAATAAAGTGTGAAAAATTAAACATTGATGTGGGGCGTCGCCAGAGTTCGCCTTATAAAAATGAGTAATGTACATCACGTACACACCCACCCCTGGAATTGCTCCTACCCTGCTGCTACTGTCATAGAATCAGAGAAATTTACAGCACAGAAGGAGGCCATTCGGCCCATCTTGTCCGTGCTGGCCGACAAACAGCTATCCACCCTAATCCCACTTTCCAGCACTTGGTCCGTAGCCTTGTAGGTTATGGCACTTCAAGTGCATATCCAAGTACTTTTTAAATGTGATGTGGAGATGCCGGTGTTGGACTGGGGTGGACAAATGTGAGAAGTCGCACAACACCAGGTTATAGTCCAACAGCTTTATTTGAAATCACAAGCTTTCGGAGCACTGCTCCTTTGTCAGGTGAAGTGAAGAGATGCATATAGGCACAGCATATATAGTCAGAGAACACTGCCAGATGATTACAGTTAATCTTTCTAACTGCCCTTTATCACACCTCAGCAGAGAGATAATCCCGGCAATCAAAGGTGTGGATGGTGTCCAAACAGGTCAGTCAGGAAAACATTACATCAAAGACAATGAGGTGGGGTCACAAGGGGTCAAATGTGGCAGATGCAGGAGGAACGCGATGGACACCTACAGACGCTGAAAGACGCCCTCGTAAGAACGGGATATGACGCTCGACTCGTCGATCCACAGTTCCGACGGGCCACAGCGAAAAATCGCATAGACCTCCTCAGAAGACAAACACGGGACACAACCAACAGAGTACCCTACGTCGTCCAGTACTTCCCCGGAGCGGAGAAACTACGCCATGTTCTTCGCAGCCTTCAACATGTCATCGATGACGACGAACACCTCGCTAAGGCCATCCCCACACCTCCACTTCTCGCCTTCAAACAGCCGCCTAACCTCAAACAGACCATCGTTCGCAGCAAATGACCCAGCTTTCAGGAGAACAGCGACCACGACACCACACAACCCTGCCACGGCAACCTCTGCAAGACACCTTTGATTGCTGGGATTATCTCTCTGCCGAGGTGTGATAAAGGGCAGTTAGAAAGATTAACTGTAATCATCTGGCAGTGTTCTCTGACTATATATGCTGTGCCTATATGCATCTCTTCACTTCACCTGATGAAGGAGCAGCGCTCCGAAAGCTTGTGATTTCAAATAAAGCTGTTGGACTATAACCTGGTGTTCCTCTTTTTGGTTGAACCCAATTTTACTGTAAATCAATTAAAACTTTAAATGAAACTTAATAAATCAAATCAAAATTTGGAAGTCCGGGGTGACGATGCACTCCAGCCCCCGCGGCGCCCACCGGTCGCGGAAAAACTCAAGCGTGCCGGCGGACACCGCGTGCTCCATCTCCAGGGCCACCCGGGCGCGAACATGGCCGCGGAAGAGAGGCAGGCAATCGGGCCGAACGACCCCCTCGACCGCCCGCTGCCTGGACCAATTAATGGCTTTCTTGGCCAGGCCCAGGAGCAGTCCTACGAGGAGGTCCTCCGACCTACCCGCTCCCCTCCGCACCGGGTGACCGTAGATCAGGAGCGTGGGGCTGAAGTGCAACCAGAAATTGAGGAGCAGCCCCTTCAAATAATGAAAGAGGGGCTGCAACCTCTCACATTCAACATAAATGTGATAGACGGACTCCTCCAGGCCGCAGAAATGGCAAGCAGCCTGGGAGTCCGTAAACCTACTTAAAATCCTATTGCACGGGACTGCTCCGTGCAACACCCTCCAGGCCAAGTCCCCAATAGAACAAGGGAAGACTCCCGCGTAGAGAGCCTTCCAATGGGGACCTTCGCCTCCGCCGGACGGCAGGATGGTACGCCAAGGCGTGTCCGGACGGCAGACGAAGATGGCAAAGTGGAGAGTGTGCAGGAGCAGCCCGTACAGGAAACGCCTCCGTGCGGATTGAAAGGGCACGGAGGGCATTTCTCCGAGAAGGCTCAAGTGGTGAGGCGGCGGCTCCCGAGGGAGGATTCGGGGCCGGGCGCCGATAAGGAATTCCGTCCGAACGGGGGTCAGTTCGGACGGGATCGCCCCACGTGCTTGAGCCTCCTCGACACACCTAGTGGAGACGGGGCCCAGTGCCACTTTTAGCGACTCGATGGCTTTGACCGCGAGCCGGACGTTGACCCAAGACATGCGCCTCGCCAACTCCTCCGGCGCCATCCAGCCCGCTCCTCCGCCATCGAGCAGGTCCCCGACTCTGGTCACCTTACCGGGCACAGCCCTGCCCTCCGCCAGCCAGCCGAACCCGCGGTCGTGGAGGTGCGGATTCCTGAACAGCGGCTCCCGAAGGACGGCCGCCGCTCCTGACGGGGGAGAACTGCGCTCGGAGGCGACGCTGTTCCAAACCCATAGCAGTTCCTGGTAGAAGACAGGCAGCTCCCGCAGGCTGGCACGCGTGCCACCCACTCTCACAAACAGGAGCTGCGTGTCGTAATTGAGGCCGTGCAGCTGGCGGAAGAAATACGTCGCCAGCGCACGCCACCTAGGAGGATTCTCCACGTACAGGTATCTCTGCAGCGTCTGAAGACGGAAAGTCGCCGCCTGGGTGCGAAGGCACACCAGCGCCTGACCGCCCTCCCTAAGCGGGAGACTCAAAACCGCGGCAGAGACCCAGTGCTTCCTTTTGTCCCAGAAGAAGTCGACGAGCTTCTTCTGCATCTTGGCGACAAACGCAGGGGGAGGGATCAAAGTGACCAACCGGTACCACAACATGGCGGCCACCAGCTGGTTTATGACCAGCGCTCGACCCCTGTAGGACAACACTCGGAGCAGTCCTGTCCAGCGTCCTAGGCGAGCGGTGACTTTGGCCTCCAGCTCTTGCCAGTTCGCCGGCCAGGCGTCCTCGGCCGGGCTGAGGTAGACTCCCAGGTAGAGGAGGTGCGTGGTGCTCCAGGCGAAAGGCCCGAACTCCTCCGGCAGGGAGTCCACCCGCCATGGGCCCACCAGGAGTCCAGAACATTTCTCCCAGTTGATCTTGGCGGAGGATGCGTCCGAGTAAATCTGCTGGCATTCTCGCATCCTCCGCAAGTCGACGGGATCCGTGACCGCGAGGAGCACGTCATCGGCGTAAGCCGAGAGGACCACCTCCACGCCCGGCCCTTGCAGAGCCAGTCCCGTCAACCTCTTCCGCAAGAGGCGCAGGAAAGGCTCCACGCAAACGGCGTATAACTGACCGGACATGGGGCATCCCTGACGCACCCCCCTCCCGAAGCGAAGGGGCGCCGTCAAAGACCCGTTAACTTTAATCAGACACTCCGCGGCGGCGTACAGAAGTCGGATCCGGGCGACGAAATGCGTCCCGAACCCGAATGCGCGCAGAGTCCCGAAAAGATACTCGTGATCCACCCTGTCGAACGCCTTCTCCTGATCCAGGGAAAGGAAGGCGACCGACAGACCAGCCCTCTGGGAATGGTGGACCAGGTCCCGGACCAGATGGATGTTATCGTGGATACTCCGGCCCGGGACCGTGTAGGACTGGTCGGGGTGGATCATGCGGGCCAGCACGGTGCCAAGGCGAGCAGACATAGCCCTGGCGAAAATTTTGTAGTCCGTGCTGAGGAGGGAGACCGGGCGCCAGTTCTTAAGTAGGCGGAGATCGCCCTTCTTGGGCAGCAGGACGATGACCGCCCTGCGCCAAGAGAGGGGCATCTCCCCGGTCGCCAGACTTTCCCCCAGGACCCGCGCGTAGTCGTCCCCCAAGACGTCCCAGAACGCCCTGTGGAACTCCACGGTCAGCCCGTCCAGCCCCGGGGACTTGCCCCTCGAGAGCTGGCGCAGGGCGCCGGTCAGCTCCGCCAGGCTTAGCGGAGCTTCTAAATTCTCGGCGCCCTCCGGGCCGACCTTCGGCAGGTCCTCCCACAAAACTCTGCGCGCATCCTCGCTGGACGGATCCGAAGAGAACAGAGCCCCGTAATAGGCCCGGGCCTCCGCGCTGATGCCCTCCGGATCCGAGACCAGAGATCCGTCGTCGGCCAGCAGCCCCAAGAGCTGCTTACGGACCCCCCGTCTTTTTTCCAGCGAGTAGAAGAAGGGGGAGCCGCGGTCCAGGTCCCGCAGGAACTGGATCCGCGACCTCACGTACGCGCCTCGGGACCCGACCAGCTGCAGGTCCTTCAGCGCGCCCTTCTTCTCTTCGTACACCTTCCGCAGGGCCGGGTCCTCGACGACTTGACCGAGACGGGACTCCAGGTCGAGCACTTCTTTCTCCAATCGCCCGACCCGGGCCTCCCGCCTCTTGGTCGACCCCTTCGCGTACTCCTGACAGAAGACGCGGACGTGAGCCTTGCCCACGTCCCACCATAGCCTCAAGGAGGGGAAGCCTCCCCGCTTCCTTCTCCAGTCGGCCCAGAACCGGCGAAACGAATCCCGGAACCGCGCGTCCTCCAGCAGCAGGTTGTTAAAATGCCAGTACGCGGACCCCCCCCCGCGCGCGCAGCGGAGCGAGCTCCGCCCACACCAGGTGGTGGTCCGTGCACGGCACCGGCCGCATGGAAGCCGCCGGAACGCAGGAGACGTACGCCCGGGAAATGTAAAGGCGGTCGATTCTGGACCTTCCTCCTCCAGACCTCACGCTCGTGAAGGCGCTGGAGTCGGGATGGAGATTTCGCCAGACGTCCACCAAGTCGAAGGACCCGACCAGGTCCCGCAACTTCTCCATCGCCGCCGGGCTTCGCGGGGGACCCGACCGGTCCCGCGCCTCGAGGGTACAATTGAAATCCCCCCCGAGGATGACGCACTCGCCCACGTCGATGGAGCCCAGAAGAGCGGACACTTCTCCGAAGAAGCGCACTTGCTGCGCACCGGTCCGGGGGGCGTACACGTTCACTAAATGGAGCGGCACGCCTCCCAGGCGAACAGTGACCTGGAGCAAGCGGCCCGGCACGTGCTCCTTGACCCTCAAGATCTCCGGCTGAAAATGCGGGGCCAGCAAGACAGCCACCCCGCAGGAATTGTTGGAGAGGTGACTCATGCTGACCCCTCCTTGCCACTCCAGGAGCCACGTGGCCTCGTCTCCCGGAACGGTGTGGGTTTCTTGCAGGAAGCACACCGCATATTTCCCGTCCCGAAGGACCGAGAAGTTATTGAATCTACGGCGCGCCTCCCTGCTGCCGTTGATGTTGAGGCTGGCTATGGTTATCTTCATCTCAGAAGCATAGTGCAACCTCTACCTAACGGAGGGGAGGGAGGGCGGTCACTGACGACCGCCACTCCCTCAGCAGCCCAGTGTGGAAACTCTTGAGCCGACGCAGCTCGAGCCGGCCAACGTCCTTGTCCGCGCCCATGATTTTAACGGCGGCGCGGACGGACACGACGAGCAGCGCCAGCTCCGACCACTTGTCGAGGGCCAGCCGGATCTTCTTGTGACGACCCTGGCTCACGGCCATAAAATCCCGGAGTTCCCCTACGGGGATGAGGGGAGAGTCGGTGAAGGGCACGAGGGAGTCCATCACCTCGCTGCCGATGGACTCCAAATCGTCCTCGAGGCCCAACACCGAGTCCCCGTCCTCCTCCGGGAGGTCGTCACCGGCGGCCGACCCGTCCGTCACACAGGGTGCAGCGAACGGCTCGGCCGCACCGGCCGGCCCCGCCTCCGTCACGATCCCACCCCCAGGATCGGTGGCAGAGGAGTCCACCCTGGGCTCCTTCAGGGGCGCCGGGCCGGGAGGCGGCGGCGGCGGTTCGGGGCCCCCCCCCGCCTCAGGCGCCGGGGCGACCGGAGAAACCGGGGAGAAAATAATCCCAAATTCCTCCAGCACGTCCGGCGCCAACAACAGAGACGGAGTCAGGGGGCTTTCCGTCTCCCCGCCACCAACCTCCGACCCAGCGGGCCGGGGATTGCTACACTCCTCCACCAGGTCGAGCAGTCCCTGGGAGATGTCTGGGTTATAAAAGGCGGGCTCGGCTTCAGCCTCTTTGGCCTCGCCCGCCCCAGTCCCCAGGACGCCCGACCCGGCGAGGAGCAACGGTTCCGGTACTACATTTCCCTCCGCGGGTTGTTCCGCGCCCCCCCCCACGGGCAGGGTCTCTTCCCCATCCCCGGGAGGCACAGGTCGGACAGACTCGGCTGTCTCACCCTCCCGAGGGACAGACGACCCCTGCCGATCGCGCGCGACGATGACGGTGGTGGGGTGGGGCGCAGCACCCGCGGCGGGCGACTGCCCCCCTTTTGCGGAGGGACCTTCCTCCTCGCAGTCCTCCTGCTGGGGGCGGAGCTTTCTTTTTAACAAGTTGGGGCCCGGAGAGGGGGAGGCCTCCATGTCTGCTGGGGCCTCCCTCTCTGCCCCCTTCCGACGACTGGGTTTCTTGGGCCCCTCGGGCCCGAGCCCGGCCGCAGGTCTTGATTTAGCTGCCTCAGCAGTTGCGGTCACGGTCACGGGCCCGGGCACGAGGACCCCCCCAGTCTCATGCGTCCCGACCAACTCCGCGATGTACTCGGGCGTGAGTTCGGTCAATTCGATGTTTCCTCCGCGAGGGGATCCGCCCTTAGGTGTTTATTTTTCCTACGCGCCTTCCTTCCCCCCGGACGCTCTCCCTCCTCCCCGCCGGAGGCCGTGGTGGTGTTGGCCTCCGATTTCGACCGCGCATCCGTCGCCGTCGACGCGCGGACAGTATCAGGGGGAGGGGGGGCGGCGGCGCCAACCCTGGCCGCGCCAGGTGTCGTGGCGGCCTTGGAGGCGGGGCAGTTTTTGCGGACGTGCCCCACCTCCTTACAGGCGTAGCACCGCACGCCGTCCGAGGTCCAGAAGACGCGGTGGGCGGTCCCCCCGTGGAGCACCGTGAACGCGCCATCCGCGTCCTCCTCCCGCGCCAGCCGGACGAAAAGCTGGCGCCGGAAGGAGAAGACGTGCCGAAGGCTGGCTTCCCGGAAGCCGAGCGGGATGGGTGTGATCCCCGACCTCACCTCCCCCAGTTGACGTAGGTGGGGGAGGAGGAGCTCACCCGGAACAAAGGGCGGGACGTTGGAAACCACAATCCTTTGCGCGGTGGCCTCAAGGGGGTCCACCGGCAGGAAGGTCCCGCCCACGGTGAGCCCCTTCTCGATGGCCAGGGACACCGCCCGCTCCGACCCCAGGAAGAACACAGCCTTGCCGTACATTTTAGAGGCGGCGACGATGGCTGAAGGGCCGACAACCCCAGCCATGGCTTTTACGCACGCCTCTATAGTCATGTTGGGGTGAGTGTAGCTCTTGACCCCATTCTTCCTCGTAAGGAGGGTAAAAGGTGACGGGGTAACAGGAGGACTCGTGGCTGCGGCCGTGGCCGCGGCTGCCACGCTCGCATACGTCCTCGCTGCCCCCGCCACCGACGAAGATGTACTCGCCATAATGGAGGGTTCTTTAAGGGCTACACTCACCCCAAGTCACAGGCCTGTTAATGGCCTCGGTTTTTTTTTTTTCCCCTGAGCAGAGGGAGCTCTTAAATTGAAGGCACACCTCTCCCTTTAGTTGATTGAATTGGGAGAGGGGCCTTCTCCCCTCTGCTCAATGGGTACTTAATAAAATGTAATTGAGGTGCCTCTTAGAGAGAGAGGCAGAGAGAGACAAGAGACAAAGAGAGAGAGAGAGAGGGGGGTGGGAAGGAGGGAAGCCGCAAGGGCAGGGTCGCCACTCAGGATGGTGGGTGGGTGGGTGTTGGCAGGGGGGTGCACTCTCCGATGTAATAAAAGTCTTTGGTTGTGGTCTTCTGGTGGGGGGAGAAGATGTCTTCACCTGGGATAGCTGGAGATGCCCAGGCTCAGTCCTGCACCAGGTCTTAACGATGCCCAATAAGATTAAATTAATTGGGGACTTCACCTAGGCAGCTCCAGCTGTCCCAGGTCAGGCAATGGGAAAGGGGTGTTTAATATGGTGTGTGCGGCCTAGCTTTTACAGAAGCCACACACACTCACACACACACCCCTTAGATGTTCCGGCCTTCTTCCTTTCTTCTTTCCTCCCCCCACCTACAAAACAAAGTCTCTGGGAGAGTGCCCCAGAATCACACCCACCTGCAGCTGATGTTCTTTCCTTCCTTTTTCCTCCTTCCAAACAGATGATGGATGTTTTGTTGTTTTCTCCCCTCTCTCCCTCTCCTAAAATGGAGGCCAATTGAGGAGGCAGTGTGGAAAGGCCTCTCCTCTGGTGTTTGATGGCCTTGGCCTTCCTTTCTTATCTTTCCTTCTCCTCTCCTGTCCTCTCTCTCCAGGCACCTCAGTAGTA
This sequence comes from Squalus acanthias, assembly GCA_030390025.1. NCBI lineage: Eukaryota > Metazoa > Chordata > Chondrichthyes > Squaliformes > Squalidae > Squalus > Squalus acanthias. The sequence continues at coordinate 40,788 of JASTWF010001572.1, forward strand.
GTTGTTGGTTGTTGGTGGTGGCCTGCTGTCTGGTCTCCTTCTCCTTCTCCTCTTCCTGCTCACAGAGACCACCACTCTGCTGCTGCTGCTGCTCCTCAGTCAGCAGCTCCGAAAGCTTGTGATTTCAAATAAAGCTGTTGGACTATCACCTGGTGTTGTGCGACTTCTCACATTTTTAAATGTGATAAGGGTCTCTGCCTCTACCACCCTTTCAGGCAGTGAGTTCCAGACCCCCACCACCCTCTGGCTGAAATGATTTCTCCTCAAATCCCCTCTAAATGTCTGACCAAATACTTTAAATCTATGCCCCCTGCTAAGGGAAAAAAGTTCCTTCCTATCTCCTCTGCACCCACTCTCGTGCAATCACATCCTTCCTGTAATGTGGTGACCAGAACTGCATGCAGTATTCTATCTGCGACCTATTTAGTGTTTTATACAGTTCAAGCATAACCTCCCTGCTCTTATTCTCTATGCCTCAGCTAATAAAGGCAAGTATCCCGTATGCCTTCTTAACCACCTCATCTACCTGTCCTGCTACCTTCAGGGATCTCTGGACATGCACTCCAAGGTCTATCTGATCTACTGCACTTCTCAGTGTCCTACCACTTATAGTGTATTCCCTTGCCTTGTTAGCCATCCCCAAATGCATTACCTGACACTTCTCCAGATTGAATTCCATTTGCCACTGTTCTGCCCACTTGACCAGTCCATTGATATCTTCCTGCAGTCTGCAGCTTTCTTCTTCATTATCAACCACACGGCCAATTTTTGTATCATCTGCAAACTTCTTAATCATACTTCCTACATTCAGGTCCAAATTATTGATATATATCACAAAAAGCAAAGAACCCAGTACTGAGCCCTGTGGAACCCCACTGGAAACAGCCTTCCAGTCACAAAAACACTCTTCGACTATTACCCTTTGTTTCCTGCCTCTGAGCCAATTTTGGATCCAACTTGCCACTTTGCCTTGAATCCCATGGGCATTTACTTTCATGACCAGTCTGCCATGCGGGACCTTCTTAAAAGCCTTGCTAAAATCCATAAAGACTACATCAAATGCACTACCCTCATCGACCCTCCTTATTACCTCCTCAAAAAATTCAATCACTACCTTCCCTTAACAAATCCATGCTGACTGTCCCTGATTAATCCGTGTCTTTCTAAATGAAGATTTATCCTGCCCCTCAGAACTTTTTCCAATAATTTTCCCACCACCGAGGTTAGGCCTATGTGGAGTGTCTCAGGACATTGTATTATGTTCAAGGCATTATATAAGGCTGCATATACAGACACCGCTATTCCCAGTCAGAATGAAGATGATTGCGTGATGCCCCTGTCAATCACACCTGGATTGGGACTGATTTTACACATAATTTGTGTATAACTATCGTCCACTCACTACATTTTGCTGGTGAAATCACCCTGCTGTTTATCGGGAGATTTTGCTGTAGTTTGGCCATGAGTTCTGTCTGCTGTAGTTGTAGAGACTTTATTTAAATAGACTCTTGCTGAGTAAATAGACCTTGCTGTAAAATAGACTGTTTGCTGCGAGTCCTGCCATAAGTCCCGTTCCGCCTCCAACTCATTGGCTGACACAGTGGTGTCAATATAGGAATGCTGCTTGTTGTTTTGGGAAGGGTAGCTGAATTATAGACCGTGCAATTCAGGAGGTTAGCGTCGCCCGTTGAGGCCAGGTTTGCTGAAAAAATGGCAGGTCCCATGGTGGCCACCATTTTGGGGAGGTCGGTAACGCTGCCGTTGCCTGCGCTCACTCCACATATTTAGAAGAGGCAGATCGTGACATTGACGAGCGTGCAAGGCTGATCTGATGCACGATCTGACATTTTTGGTGTCGCTGCTCCATTTAAAACGCACTCCTATTCACCATCAGCTGACCATGCGTTCAGCAGCAGGAAGGACCCCCAGCAGTGCTATTTAAAAGGTTCATCAACAACTTGTAGCTGACTTGCTTTTTCAGTTCTACTGGCTCTGCATAAGTTTGTGCAACTTGTTGGAGCGTTCTAAAGTTATTGAAAGTTGCTGAGTTGACAGGGAGTGTTGCTGCAAGTGGAGAACGCCTTGGGTTCTGCTCACACCACTTGCTCCCAGTCATGGGGGCTCTACTTGCAGGCCCCCTCACGCTCGAGTGTGATACGGAGATGGAGTGGAGCCAGCGAAGAAGAGGACAAGATGCTCGCAGAAGAAGGAGGAGAAGGGGCATGAGGGCTCACAGCAGGAGGCCTTACCCTTCTAGTGTCTTCTGATCCCTGTGGCACACCACTCTAGAGTTGGACCCTTCAGTTTATATTTCCTCTCCTCGTTCTTCCGACCAAAATGCTGGGGGCGGAGGGTTGCGGAGGCTGGGAGAGTGAGTGAGGGGCAGGGAGGCGCCTTCAGCAGCAGATGGGCCCAGGCCGGCGGGGGGGAGGAGGGAGGCGGCCGTGTTGGGTCCTGTGGAGGATGTGACTCTGTGACCAGCCCCAGGCGGACCTGAATGAAGCTTCTCTTCCCCGGGGATGGCTCGGTTCCCGGCTCTTTGCCTCACTCCAATCCCTCCCGAGCGCCGCAGCTTCCAAGATGGCGGCCGCCCGCCAGCACTGAGCGCGCCATTTCCAGCCAATGGCGGCGGGGCCGGCAGCTGCGCACGTGACCCTCAGCCAATGGCGGCCTCGCGCTGCAATTTGAATCTGGGCGGTTAGCGCGCGGGCCGCGCTCCCTCCTGCGCAGGCGCGCTGCTCAGCCAATGGGGTTTGCGGGTTTGAGTGGCGGCTCGAGGCCGGCTCAGCGCACAGCTCCAGCAGCGGCCGGACACCGCGGCAACTCGGGCCGCCTCACCCCGGGCCCGGCATCGCGCTGCTCTCTGCAGCCAGTGGAGGTTGGCGGCAATGCGGGGAGCCGACGGGCGAGCGAGCGCGCGCGCGCGCTCCCTCCCTCCCGGCTTTGCTCAGTGAGAGTCTGCGGCCCCTTTCCCCGGCTCGGGTTGTCGGTGAGGCGGCGCCTGGTGTCCGGGGCCCGTCTCTCGGGACAGGCTGAGCTCTGAGCCAGTCACAGCGCCGGTTCTCAGAGACTCCGAGAATGGTTCCAGCAGGGAAGGAGGCCATTCGGCCCGTCCAGCCCGTGCCGGCTCTCTGCAAGAGCCCTTCAGCCAGTCCCGCTCCCCCGCCCTTCCCCCCGGAGCCCGGCCAATCTTTCTCCCTCAGCTACTTATCCAACTCCCTTTTGAAAGCCGTGATTGAGTCGGCCTCCACCAGCCTTTCAGGCCGTGCATTCCAGATCCTCCCCACTCGCTGCCGGAAAAAGTTTCCCCTCATGTCGCCTTTGGTTCTTTTGCCAATCACCTTGAATCTGTGTCCTCTGGTTCTCGACCCTTCCGCCAATGGGAACAGTTTCTCTCGATCTACTCTGTCCAGACCCCTCATGATTTTCAACACCTCGATCAAATCTCCTCTCAACCTTCTCTGCTCCAAGGAGAACAACTCCAGCTTTTCCAGTCTATCCTCCTTCTTCTTCTCAGGCAGTCCCTCGGAACCGAGGATGACTTGCTTCCACACTAAAAATGAGTTCTCAGGTGACTGATGAGTCCAATGCGGGACCTACAGTCTCTGTCACAGGTGGGGCAGATGGTGCTTGAAGGGGCGGGTGTGTGGGGTGCTTGGGTTGACGTGCGCTCCTTCCGCTGTTTGCACTTGGATTCCGCTTGCTCCTGGCGAAGAGAGTCGAGGTGTTCGGCGCTTTCCCGGATGCTTCTCCTCCACTTTGTGCAGTCTTGGGCCAGGGATTCCCAGGTGTCGGTGGGAATGTTGCACTTTTTCAAGGAGGCTTTGAGGGTGTCCTTGAAGCGTTTCCTTTGCCCACCTGGGGCTCTCTTGCTGTGTCGGAGCTCTGAGTAGAGCGCTTGTTTTGGGAGTCTCGTATCGGGCATGCAGACGATGTGGCCCGTCCATCGATGCTGATCGAGCCTGGTCACAGCTTCGATGCTGAGGATGTTGGCCTGAGCGAGTCCAGTCTATCCACCTAACTGACGTCCCTCATCCCTGGAATCGTTCTTGTAAATCTTTTCTGCACCCTCACTAAGGCCTTCACATCCTTCCTAAAGTGTGGTGCCCAGAATTGGACACAATACTCCAGTTGGAGCCGAACCAGTGTTTTATAAAGGTTCATCATAATTTCCACACTTTAGTACTCTATGCCTCTATTTATGAAGCCCAGGATGCGGTAAGTTTTTTAACCGCTTTCTCAACCTGTCCTGCCACCTTCAATGATTTGTGCACATATACTCCCAGGTCTCCCTGTTCATGCACCCACTTTAGGATTGTACCCTTCAGTTTATATTTCCTCTCCTCATTCTTTCTACCAAAATGTACCACTTTGCACTTTTCTGCATTAATTTCATCTGCCACGTGTCTGCCCATGCCACCAGCCTGTCTGTCTTCCTGAAGTCTATCACTCTCCTCCTCACTGTTCACTATATCTCCAAGTTTTGTGTCATCTGCAGATTTTGAAATTGTGCCCTGTACACCCATGTCGAAGTCAATATATATCAAGAAAAGCAGTGGTACTAGAACTGACCCCTGGGGAACACCACTGTATATCTTGCTCCAGTCCAAAAAACAACCGTTCAGCACTACTCTCTGTTTCCTGTCACTTAGCCAATTTCCTATCTATGCTTCAACTTTGCTGGCAAGCCTATTACGTGGCACTTTGTCGAACGCCTTTTGTAAATCCATGTACGCTACATCAACAGCATTATTCTCATCAACCCTCTCTGTTACCTATCAAAAACTTGATCAAGTTGGTTAAACACGATTTGCCTTTAAAAAAATCCATGCTGGCTTTCCTTAATTAATCCACACTTGTCCAAGTGACTGTAAATTTTGTCCCTGATTACTGTTTCTAAAATCTTCCCCATTACCGAGGTTAAACTGACTGGCCTGTAATTGCCGAGTTTATCTTTACATTCTTTTTTTGAACAATGGTATAACATTTGCAATTCCCCCCGCATCTATGGAGGATTGGTATATTATGGCCAGTACCTCTGCGATTTTCGCCCACAATTCCCTCAGCATCCGAGGATACATCCCATCCGCTCCTGGTGATTTATCTACTTTTAAGTACAGCCAGACTTTCTAATACCTCTTTATCAATTTTTATCCTATCAAGTGTCTCCACTACCTCCTCCTTCACTTTGTTTATGGCAGCATCCTCTTCCTTGGTGAAGACAGATGCAAAGTATTCATTTAGTACCTCAGCCATACCCTCTGCCTCCATGCATATGCCTCCTTTTAGGTCCCTATTCGGCCCCACCTTTCCTCTTACTGCCCGTTTACTATTTATATGCCTGTAGAAGACTTTTGGATTACCTTTTATGTTGGCTGCCATTCTATTCTCGTACCATCTCTTTACCCCTCTTATTTTCTTTTTCACTTCTCCTCTCACCTTTCTATATATAGCCTGATTTGCATTTGCAAACCTGACATCTGCCATATGTGCTCTTTTTCTGCTGCTTCATATTCTCTATCTGTTTCATCATCCAGAGAGCTCTGACTTTAGTTGCCCTGCCTTTCCCCCTACTGGGAATGTACCTGAACTATTTCCTCTTTAAAGGCAGCTCATTGTTCCATTACAGTTTTGCCTGCCAATCTTTGATTCCAGTTTACCCGGGACAGATTCATTCTCATCCCACTGAATTTGGCTTTCCCCCAGTTAAACATTTTTACTCGAGATTGCTCCCTGTCCTTTTCTATAGCTAATCTAAATCTTATGATACTATGATCACTGTTCCCTAAATGTTCACCTGTTGACACTTGCTCCACTTGACCAACCTCATTCCCCAGAACCAGATCCAGCAGTGCCTCCTCCCTCGTCGGGCTGGAAACATGCTGATCAAAAAAGTTCTCCTGAACACACTTCAGATATTCTTCCCCTTCTCTGCCCTTTACACTATTATGATCCCAGTCTGTATTAGGTTTGTTGAAGTCCCCCATTATTACTACTCTATAGTTCTTGCACCTCTCTATAATTTCATAGAAACATTGAAAAATAGGAGCAGGAGTAGGCCATTCGGTCCTTCGAGCCTGCTCCGCCATTCAATATGATCATGGCTGATCCTCGATCTCAATACCATATTCCCGCTCTCTCCCCATACCCCTTGATGCCTTTTCTGTCTCTGCAAATTTGCTCCTCCATACCTTTCACACTATAGAATCTATAGGTCTATAGAATACACCTCGTAGTGTAATGGCATCTCTATTGTTTCTTAACTCGAGCCATATAGATTCTGTCCTTGACCCCTCCAGAACATCCTCCCTCTCCACCACTGTAACATTCTCTTTAGTGGCTCAGAGTGAGCCAATCACAGCGCCAGCTCTCCGAGTGAGATGATCACAGCGTCATTTCTCAGAGTGAGCCAATCACAGCATCAGCTCTCAGAGTGAACCAATCACAGCGCCAGCTCTGAGTGAGCCTACCATGGCGCCAGCTCTCAGAGTGATCCATTGCTCTAAGTGCCACCATTCTGCTGCAGGAAGCTCACTCCTGGGAGGAGCCGCACTTTGTATACTCTTTTGGATTGGACAGAAAACCAAATGACTGTAACTCAATAAAACTTTAAATGAAACTTAATAAATTAAATTAAAATTTGGTAGCCCGGGGTGACGATGCACTCCAGTCCCCGCGGCGCCCACCGGTCGCGGAAAAACTCGAGCGTGCCGGCGGACACCGCGTGCTCCATCTCCAGGGCCACCCAGGCGCGAACATGGCCGCGGAAGTGAGGCAGGCAATCGGGCCCGCACTTTGTGTTAAAGCTCCTTTAACCCAGTCTCAGCAATGGTCTGGGTAAATGCAGCTCAATCGCTGTCCGATCCCTGGGGCAGCAATTCCACTGGGGCAGTGGCGCTAAATGGGCGGCATCGCATCGCTCACTTGTTCCACGCCCTTTGACTGAATGGAGCTGAATATTGGCCGAGGTGGAGAACGAGCGGCCGAGGCCATTCTGCCTGTTTTGCGCCATCTCCCGAGACACATTTCCACACCGAGATGTCTCGGGGTCGGTTTCTAACTTGCCGCCCGGGCGTTAAACTGGCGAGCGGATCAGCCACCTGTTACAGAAAACGCTTGATTCTCACTTGCGTTGAAATAAATGGGATTAAAATCAAGCGGGTTCTACCAGGACCGGCTGATCCATTCCACCAGGCACTGCCCAGACTGCAAAAGTGAAATACAAACCCCTTCTCCTTTGTTGTCTGATTTTTAGATTTAAAAAAAAATAATGTTTTAATTTGTTATAAATCCTCATAGATTATCTTTTTCAGATTCTAACATTTTTGAGAAATCAATACAATTTGCAACTGGAATTTTCCTGGTTTCTGCTCCCTGTTGAGTCTCTGCTGCGAAGGACTGATCTCCGTGCGAGATCCCTCAGCTGAACCACTAAACGGCACCTGGAAATCTGACCTGCAAACTAATGCTGTCAAAGGTAATTTTGTAATATTCATAACCAACCTATGAAGATTTCTTAAAATTTGTTCTTGGGATGAGGGCATCGCTGGCAAGTCCAGCGTTTATTGCCCTTGAGAAGGTGGTGGTGAGCCGCCTTCGTGAACCGCTGCAGTCCGTGTGGTGAAGGTACTCCCACAGTGCTGTTAGGGAGGGAGTTCCAGGAATTTGACCCAGCGACGATGAAGAAACGGCGATATCCTTCCAAGTCATGATGGTGCGTGACCTGGAGGTGATGGTGCCTGCTGCCCTGTAAGGGTTTCCTGACCGTCTCTCAGCCTGTGAGATTCGTGTGGCTCTGTGCAGCCTGTATGCTAGTGCGGGTTTAGGCCTTGTTGCCTGTTCTGGTCTCCAGCCAGTCTGGGAGCACTCGACACACCTGTGAGTGGTTCGAATCACTCGCCCTTACGGTTCTAGACACTGGACTTAGATGCGAGAGCAGTAATGGAGATGAAACTCAGGTAGACTCGGTTGAATGGTACGAAATGGAAAATCTTTATTGCATAATACTTAAGATTACGAAATACATGTCATAAGCACAGATTAATGACAGTACAATCTTACACGCAGTTATGTAACTAAATTCAGGGAAACGAGGAACGAACGACACATCGTAAATGGGGGCACACATTACAATTATCCTTAATACTTGAAACCCTCCCCTATCAATATCTGTCCTAGCTAGATTCGTAGGATTCGAGACTCATGCTCACCACTCGTGATAACTCGGAGAAATTCCGAATAGCTGATCGGATGTTTTTCACCGCAGCACCCACGTGTCGATCAGGGGGTCTCCTGGCCCCACTTGTTTACTTGTTTCTGCTCCGGCTAGCAGGCTGGAACATCTGCTGTCATGAAGATCTGTAAGCCTTACATCAGTTGTGGGCAAAATGCTGGAGTCCATCATTAAGGATGAAATAGCCGAGCACTTAGCAAATGGGGACAGGATAGGACAGAGTCAACATGGATTTACAAAGGGTAAATCGTGCTTGACTAATCTATTGGAATTTTTTGAGGGAGTAACTGGTAAAATAGATGGGGGAGAGCCAGTAGATGTGGTGTACCTGGACTTCCAAAAGGCCTTCGATAAGGTCCCACATAAAAGATTAGCATGGAAAATTGAAGCTCATGGGATAAAGGGGAAAGTATTGACGTGGATAGAGAACTGGCTGTCAGATAGAAAACAGAGAGTTGGAATAAACGGCTCATTTTCTGAATGGCAGACAGTAACAAGTGGGGTACCACAGGGATCTGTCCTGGGTCCCCAGCTGTTCACAATTTATATTAATGACCTGGATCAGGGAGTCGAATGCAGCATTTCCAAATTTGCAGACGACACTAAACTAGGAGGGGGGGTGGGCTCAGGAGGAGACCAGGAAGCTCCAGAGCGATTTGGACAGACTGGGTGATTGGGCGGATAAATGGCAGATGCACTATAATGTGGACAAGTGCGAAGTTATCCACCTTGGGTGCAGGAACGGGAGGGCAAATTATTATTTAAATGGCAATAAATTGGGAGAGGGGGAAGTACAGAGAGACCTGGGTGTTCTTGTACACCAGTCACTGAAGGCGAGCATGCAGGTGCAACAGGCGGTCAAGAAGGCAAACGGTATGCTGGCCTTCATAGCAAAAGGGTTGGAATACAGGAACAGGGATACCTTGCTGCAGCTGTACAGGGCACTGGTGAGACCACACCTCGAGTACTGTGTACAGTTTTGGTCGCCTCATCTGAGGAAAGATGTTCTTGCCATGGAGGGGGTGCAGCGGCGATTCACCAGGCTGATACCAGGAATGGCGGGATTGACCTATGAGGAGAGACTATGTAGTTTAGGGATGTACACACTGGAGTTTAGAAGATTGAGAGGGGACCTCATAGAAGTGTATAAAATTCTGACAGGTCTAGACAGATTAGATGCAGAAGGAATGTTTCCCTTGGCGGGTGAGAACAGAACTAGAGGACATAATTTAAGGATAAGGGCTAAACCATTTAGGACAGAAATGAGGGGGAATTTCTTCACTCAGAGAGTGGTGAACCTGTGGAACTCATTGCCACAGAGGGCAGTGTACGCCAGCTCATTAAATATATTTAAGAGGGAATTAGATATATTTCTACAGGCAAAAGGGGTTAAGGGTTACGGAGAGAAGGCGGGGACGGGATACTGAATTGAAGGATCAGCCATGATCTCATTAAATGGCGGAGCAGGCTCGAAGGGCCGGATGGCCTACTCCTGCTCCTATCTTCTATGTATCTATGTATCTATGTATCTGTGTTGGTGGCTTTCAGAGTCCGGACAATACTCAAAAAAGAATCTTCCTGTGCCCTCGCACAGGTCCGATAAAATTCAAAGAAGAGTCTTCCTGTGTCAGTTCTGTAAAGTTCGAAGCAGTCTTCCTGGCAAGGAAAATGTCAATTTGACCTACAGGCGCGGTCGGGGCTTACTGACCGTGGCGATAAGTATGGTCTTCTTCTCTTCTCATCTCATCTCATCTCATCTCGGGCCTTTGGTTCCGATACCGTTTACCGACTTACCGGAATGGTGCGCCCGCTTCAAGGCTTCAGAGCCCAGTTCAACACAGGTCTTTGTGACACGACACTAGGTAGATCCGAGCGGATCACAAAGTTCAACAGTCTTTTGAAAAGAGACACCAGGCAAGCAGGAACAAGACGGCGAGTCAAGAGCACAGGAGCAGCCATGAGGATGAACACCAGCAAGATACGAAGATAAGAGAAAGATGGACGGTTGGAGCTTGTAATTATAGTACAAAATCTTCCGTTTCCCGCCCAACCTTAATGTCTTTTCTTTTGTTAGGGTTTGGCGCGCAAATGTCTTGTATAGGTGATCTCCATTTTTAATGGGTTTCGGGGCTACTCGTAAATGTCTGAGTACCTGTTAATATTTCTCCCATTGTTTAATCGGTCGGTGTTCTCCCTGGAGGGGTTTTGGGGCTTCCAAGTGTTTTCTGTAACTACCCGCTAACGGCTCTCTCATCGTAGAGTCGTTGGGATTTTACATATTAATGTCTTTGGATGGGCTCTTGATTACTTGGTACAATAGCCTTATTCGTACCCTGGGAGACCGATTTCAGTATTTATGTGTATACTGTAAACCCATGATGTCTCGTGTATTATCTTCAATGTGCTGAATCTTAATCGATCTTGCACAAATGTTTATTGGAACGCCATCTTGTCTGCCTGTCAAAGTCTAGAATGTTCTGCCACGAGGTGCGGCGGCCATTTTACAAGCTGCTTGTGTCCACTTTGAAACCTGACAGCATTCTGCTGAAATAAAAGCTGTTTGAACGAAACTATGTGTTTTTCTCCTTATTTATAAAATCGCGATATATTGCGAATTCTACAGTCCCTCCTGTTGATGCGAATAACTCCGCTTATCGTATCAAAAATATTGTGGTGAGCAATATTATCTCGATTTTCTCCGAATCCAGAAAATTAATCCCATAACTTGAACTATCTAGGGTCTTTGCGTCGTCCTTATCTCCCAAAAAATTACACTTTATAGCACCGTAGGCATCATTTGCCTTTAAACTTACACCACTTGTTTTCCTTCCCGGTGTGACCAGGCCGATGCCTCTCGTATCACCTGTATATTCATCTTTTTATTCAGGGAAAGGAAAAACAAACCAAAACCAAACAATCATTTTTAACTACAACACCATCACCAAAATAATCAACACCAACTCTTAAACATGTCGAGTTCCAAACGTATTTACAGTCTTTGAAAATCATGATCGAGTACAAACTTCCGCGGCGCACGTGGCAAGCGGGAGTGACGCCATTTTCCGATTACACGGTGCTTTCATCGTGCACGCACGTAACGTTCTCGCCACTCTCCCGTGTTTTCATGCTTGGTGAGGCGTTTGCTCTCTTTACAATGTACGACCAATAGGTACACTACAATAAAAACTTGGCATACAACTAAAATGTGGGAGGCTATTCTGATCCAGGACGGCACTTCAATATTGGTGAACAGATTCCACCACGGTGGAATTACTATATCCAGAATGTCTGTCCCTATTTCGACAGTTTTCTGCTCTAGTGTGTAAAAATGTTTCTGTGACACCGCGACGGCTTTAAAAGCTTGGTGAGGTGTTCAGGGAGAGGGGGAATGAGGTATCCGAAATGCGCGACGAATCGCTGCAAGTCGGTGAAATTCTCTTTTACTGTTAGATGAACAGTGGATGGTTCAGGGATTGGGACAATTCGCTGTTGTGCTACTTGAACTTCCGCCCTGGGTTTGAAACAGAAACTGCTGTCACTCACCGGACACCGGCTACGGTTTCCATGCTGGTAGTGTTGCGCTGCAGTGGTAACACAATATGTTCCACCCCCGATGTATGCTACCTGCGGAGGCACATGATCTTGTGCCATTGCCTCCATGGTGCAATTCATGGACTTGGCGCCAGCCGTTCTGAACCCGCACTGTGGTGTTAAAAAGGCATTCAAGTGCTGGGGACACAGTATTATGTGTGCTCCCCTGCCACGACAACCAGAGAGATCTGTACCTGTCATCGTTTGCTCCCAGCGGATGACGTAGGGTGGAACCGCTGCATAGCGAATGTGGGCTCCCCCCTGAATGACACCAATGTTCTCTACCCGATACACCGGGGCGGGCTTTGCTGTGTCGCCCAAAACCGGCATACGTAATACTATACCCATGATAGTATGGTTTGATCGTCCGCAGTCCACGGGGACTGGGTATGCTTCTGAAGCTAGCCTGAGCTGGCACGGGCTTAATGCGTTCTGAAAAGGGTGGAGCGCCCGCAGGTGTTTGTTACTTATCCAGGACGGGACCAAACCTTGTTTTAAATCCTCCAAATTACTGCGGCCCTCGCCCAGTAACCACGCCCCGTAAAGCACGCACACCTCGTTCTGCGCAGCTTGATCGGATGCATTCCGATCTTCCCTAATCAGGGCATTTACCGTCTTTGCATGTTTCTCTAACTCTGCTATAATTTCCTTTAAATGGAGAGTCATGGCTTGGTCCTCGTGTAAACCCGACCCAACCACTTTATTTTCATCTGTTAGAATGTCTTTTAATTGCGTCTTTAAACCATTAATCTGGGTCTGCAGCTCCACACTGTCTAGAGCGTTGACCACAGATGTACCCGTGTTAAAAGCAGTGAACGCGTCGTTCACTACACCCCTTCTTTGCCTCCCCACTTGATCAAAAACTTCATGTGGTGCAGTGTACAAACTTGTTTTATCAATTTCCGCGAAATCGAATTCGTAAAATTGTCTGAACATCTTGGTCAACAGGACCTGATATAACTGTTCCGTCTTTTTGGGGCACCACTCTGGTAACCGCACCTCGGTGAGATTTAAAATCACCGAGGCCACCGCGTAATGTACCCCCTGAAATAGTATCTGGTCTGTGGGGACCAGTACCAAACCATTCCCGGGTCCCTTACTAGTTTTAGGGCACCCTTCCTCTTCAGCTAGAACCACCGGAATCGTGGGCGGGGCTTTGCGTGGGCGCGTAATGAGCTCAGTGGCATTTACCGGGATCGAAGAGTATGGGGCTCCGCACCCCCTGGTGCTCGCATCCCACCTCATCCCCTGTCCGTTATCCTGCCATTGATTAATGAAAAATATGGAGATGCCTTTGGGGCAAGCGTACTTTGACCCCCACATGCATACATAAATTCCCTCATCCGGTTCCCACCATTTGTCCCAACAGACTCTCACTTGTCCGTTTGTCCCCGTAATTGTCCGATGGGTATTATTACCCAGTCGTTCCCACTCGACCGAAGAGTTCCTCATGTTTTTGCTCAGCTTTCGCAGCCACCACCATCGGCTCAATGGGACATTCCCACTACAAGTCAAACAAATCCGTTTGCCGACGGTGACGCTGATCCTGGGTGCGATGATCCTTACTTTGGGGCACATTAAAGAAGTCTCTTGGTAGGCAAACCCCGATGTGCTGGAATACTCCGTTGAGTTTGTTCCCAGCCATCCTGGCCACCTTCCCTTGTGGAAATAGGTGGTGGTCTCCTCAGCCTCCCGTCTTCCGGTCCCATCCACCGCGATGGGGGCCGTGTCCCCGGAGCATCCAAACACCACGACATCCTTGGTGCGGCCTCGATAGGCCAATCCACATCCGATTGCCGCGAGCAATACTAGAATTCGTTCCATCCTTCCTTGGTTCCTGTGATCAGATAGAATGAGGTAGCCAGCCTCGCAAGAGTCTCTGGCTTTTGTGAAGGGTGAGCGGGTCCCCTGACCTCGCCTCACGTAAACTTCAATGTTCGCTGAATAAACTTTAACTAAACCTATCTCTAAAGCTCCCATCATTTTACCATTTTCTGTTAAAATTAAACTACAAACTTAACCTGATTTAAAACTATAAACTTATAACCTTATCTTAACCTTAAACTATCTAACCTTAAACTATAACCTAAACTTATTACTGTACAGCGCCGCCCGTTCCCAGGGCGGCCCCTTTAAATTCTGAAAAGGCTGCCGCGAGCTCTTCCCGACGGTGGGAGGGCACTGACCCCTTCCTTTGATCTGCCGCAGCCTGTTGCTGCTGCGATGGGACTGGGCCCTACCTGGGCTGCCTTAACCTTGAGTCTACGCCTTGGGGCAGTCTGGGGACATGACCACATCTTCCTGGGCTGGGGTACCGACCTGACCTACGAGGAGTTGTCGGGGGCAGGAATCCCAGGACCGACGGACCGGGTTCCGAGACTTCCACCGGGACGACCTGTGGTCCCACCACAGTCGCTGGCTCCGTCTCCCTGACTCCGCCTCCCTGACCTCGGGACCTGCAGCTTGTGGCACCGCCCTGCTCGGCCCAGCAGGCGAACCTCCACTCGCAGTCCCTACCTCCCTCGAGGGCAAGACGTTCAAGGCGGACGGCTCGGGCTCTGAGGTTTCCACCGTCACGCCCTGTGGTCCCACAGTGGCTGGCTCCGCCTCCCCTAGCTCCTCCCTCCTGTGTTCGGGACCTGCAGCCTCGGTGTCCACCCTGTGTGGATCTCTATCTGCAGCCCCTGTCCTCCCTATACCTGAATCGGGGGCGACCCTTGCGTCCTCCGATTCCCACTCGTCCTCATCACTATCCTCATCTGACTCGAGTTCCCGGAACTCTCCCTCATCTGACTCCCAACCCCACAAAAATGTTTCACAATTTTCCAGGATGTCTCCTTCCCTGATGCAAGCTGCTTTGCCTGCCTGTGTGCCTTGTGGTCCTACCTGGGGCTGCGAGTCCCCACTCGCAGGTTTTGCCCCTGTGGTTTTCCCTTGTGCACCTGGCTTGTACAGTTTGCACTGATTTAAATCCCTGCTTCTGGCTACCTTGTAGGCTGCTTTTATCTCTCTAAGCTGCCCTTCTAGCCTGAGCACGTCTAACTTTCCCATTAAGCGGGCGTTCTCCTCCCGCAGGGCCTGCTCTCTAAGCTGCCCTTCCAGCCCATCTATTTTCCCTATTAAGCGGGCGTTCTCCTCCCGCAAGGCCTGCTCTTTTAACCTGGCCTCCTCACCGGAGACCCCCTCCTGTGCGTGTCTTTTAAAAGGACACAGGTAGGCAGGCTGCGTGGGCTCTAGTCATTGGGTACTATTAGACGGGCCTGTGGCACCTACGGGGCCGGTAGCAACCGCCACTTTTCCATGCGCACTCATGAAGTTGCGCATGGCTCCCAACACTGTTTCGAGGTCGTCGGGAGGGGTGGGTGCACTAGCTTCCCTAACAGAGACAGGCATCTGGGCTCGGGCTGCGGGATTTTTATCCCTGGAATCCTTCCAAGGGTTCCTGCAGTTCTTGCGCCAGTGCCCTGTCCTCCCACACCCGTAACAAGCATTACTTGCCTGCGGGGCGCGGTTACCCTCCTGATGCCACTCCTTTTGAGCCGGGGCTGCGGGTCGTACCTCATGTACCTTTTCCCTTAAGGGGACGTGTTCCCATACCCCTGATATTACGGTATCCTACCGTGAGTCGATTTAAGACCGACTCCTCCGTAATGTTGGGGTCAGTGGGATCAAACCACGCTTTTGCCTGCTCTCTGACGGCTGGCAAACTGTTGGCTACTATACACCTGAGCCAATGAGTTAAACCGACGCCTTCCACATCGTCGCGCTCTGGCGCACCTGGGCAGCTGCGCTGGTATACTGGCCACAGCCTGTCGGCGAAAACCTTCGGGGGTTCTCCCTCCATCTGCACTGTCTGCCCCACTCTAACAAACGGACCTTCATCGTCCGTCCCCAATACTTCTAGGACCTCATTTCTTAGTGCCTCATAGGTCTTGGTTCCCCTCTTGCTCTCGTCCGAGAGACACTGAAGGATCGAACTACTCAATGAGAATAACAGCATCTTTGCTGTTTCCCCATCGTCGCAGCCGTTAATGGCTGCGGTTTGCTCTACTTCTCTGAAATGTACGGAAGGGTCGTCTGACTCGGTCAGCTTCCGTACGTGACTTATCATAACTCTCAGCTGGTGTGAGCTGTGAGGCAACACAAGCTGGTTGAGGAGATCCCCTGGTTCCCCCACCGTTCTCGTTTGGGCCCCTTTTTATACCCGTAACTGGACACAACGGTCCCTTTTCCACTTCTTCCTCAGTGGGCTCTTTCGTTTCTTCTACTACTTCCTCCCTTACCCAGGTTTCCGAATAGCTGGGTGGCGCGGAGGGCGTAGTGGCTAATACTTCCTTTGCTTTACTTGGTGGGAATTTCTGAAACTCCTCATCTACTAGCGGCTGGTGTGCTGACGGACTGATAAGGCACACCATGCCGTGCGCTTTGTTCACGGCCCTTTTAAGGTGCTCTATCTCCTTTTGGCAGGCGCTATGATCGGCCCCCTGAAACTTATCCTCAAGGGCCAACTTATATGCCGCCCTAACCCCCGTTAAGCTCTCTTCCTGGGTTCTTATCTGGGCAGCTTGGCGGGCACATCGTTCCTTTAGTCTGCCCTCACTTAACTTTGCCTCAGTGACCTGGCACTCGAGGTAATCTATCCTTGTTTTATGGTGACTGGTGATTTCCTGGCGTTCTCGGTGCAGCGCACTTAAATTCCTAATGAGCAACTCCCCTCCAGAGACCTTCTCATCCATTTCCTCCTCTAAATGCCTGATCCGAGCTGTTTGCGCTGTAATGACCTGGTTTGAAATCTGGACCTGCCTTTTGTAACACATTAGCCAGACTGCTTTCTCGACTGTCTTTTTATGTTCCTTACTATCTGTCCACCTCTCGGCTGCCTCTAGTGGACTCTTATCCGCTAACAGGTCACTTATCCATTTCTTAGTTAAATTTACCTTCCGAACACATAATCTGCTATCTTTTCCTGCATAACATTTCGTACAGTCACACCAAAGTCTAACACACTACCCTCTCGCTGCCAGTGTCCTGCCGCGGTCGCCATTTTCTGTAAGGGTTTCTGACCGTCTCTCAGCCTGTGAGATTCGTGTGGCTCTGTGCAGCCTGGATGCTAGTGCGGGTTTAGGCCTTGTTGCCTGTTCTGGTCTCCAGCCAGTCTGGGAGCACTAGACACCCTGTGAGTGGTTCGACCCACTCGCCCTTACGGTTCTGACACTGGACTTAGATGCGAGAGCAGTAATGGAGATAAAACTCAGGTAGACCCGGTTGAATGGTACGAAATGGAAAATCTTTATTGCATATTATTTAAGATTACGAAATACATGTCATAGGCACAGATTAATGACAGTACAATCTTACACGCAGTTATGTAACTAATTTCAGGGAAACGAGGAACGAACGACACATCGTAAATGGGGGCACACATTACAATTATCCTTAAAACTTAAACCCTCCCCTATCAATATCTGCTCTAAACTAGACTTGTAGGATCGAGACTCATGCTCACCACTCGTGATAACTCGGAGAATTCCGAAAACTCTGATCGGATGTTTTTCACCGCAGCACCTGATCACCCACGTGTCGATCAGGGGTCTCTGTACCCCACTTGTTTACTCGTTTCTGCTCCGGCTAGCAGGCTGGAACGTCTGCTGTCATGAAGATCTGTGTTGTCCTCGGAGTTCCGACTCTACTATAAAAAGAGTCTTCCTGTGCCCTCGCACAGGTCCGATAAAATTCAAAGAATAGTCTTCCTGTGTCAGTTCTGTAAAGTTCGAAGAAGTCTTCCTGGCAAGGAAAATGTCAATTTGACCTACAGGCGCGGTCAGGGCTTACTGACCGTGGCGATAAGTATGGTCTTCTTCTCTTCTCATCTCATCTCATCTCGGGCCTTTGGTTCCGATACCGTTTACCGACTTATCGGAATGGTGCGCCCGCTTCAAGGCTTCAGAGCCCAGTTCAACACAGGTCTTCGCGACACGACACGAGGTAGATCCGAGCGGATCACAAAGTTCAACAGTCTTTTAAAAGAGACACGAGGCGAGCAGGAACAAGACGGCGAGTCAAGAACACAGGAGCAGCCACGAGGATGAACACCAGCAAGATACGAAGATAAGAGAAAGATGGACGGTTGGAGCTTGTAATTATAGTACAAAATCTTCCGTTTCCCGCCCAACCTTAATGTCTTTTCTTTTGTTAGGGTTTGGCGCTCAAATGTCTTGTATAGGTGATCTCCGTTTTAATGGGTTTCGGGGCTACTCGTAAATGTCTGAGTACCTGTTAATATTTCTCCCATTGTTTAATCGGTCGGTGTTCTCCCTGGAGGGGTTTTGGGGCTTCCAAGTGTTTTCTGTAACTACCCGCTAACGGCTCTCTCATCGTAGAGTCGTTGGGATTTTACATATTAATGTCTTTGGATGGGCTCTTGATTACTTGGTACAATAGCCTTATTCGTACCTGGGAGACCGATTTCAGTATTTATGTGTATACTGTAAACCCATGATGTCTCGTGTATTATCTTCAATGTGCTGAATCTTAATCGATCTTGCACAAATGTTTATTGGAACGCCATCTTGTCTGCCTGTCGAAAAGTCTAGAATGTTCCGCCACGAGGTGCGGCGGCCATTTTACAAGCTGCTTGTGTCCACTTTGAAACCTGACAGCATTCTGCTGAAATAAAAGCTGTTTGAACGAAACTCTGTGTTTTTCTCCTTATTTATAAAATCGCGATATATTGCGAATTCTACAGTCCCTCCTGTTGATGCGAATAACTCCGCTTATCGTATCAAAAATATTGTGGTGAGCAATATTATCTCGATTTTCTCCGAATCCAGAAAATTTAATCCCATAACTTGAACTATCTAGGGTCTTTGTGTCGTCCTTATCTCCCAAAAAATTACACTTTATAGCACCGTAGGCATCATTTGCCTTTAAACTTACACCACTTGTTTTCCTTCCCGGTGTGACCAGGCCGATACCTCTCGTATCACCTGTATATTCATCTTTTTATTCAGGGAAAGGAAAAACAGAACCCAAAACCAAACAATCATTTTTAACTACAAACCATCACCAAAATAATCAACCCCAACTCTTAAAACATGTCGAGTTCCAAACGTATTTACAGTCTTTGAAAATCATGATCGAGTACAAACTTCCGCGGCGCACGTGGCGAGCGGGAGTGACGCCATTTTCCGATTACACGGTGCTTTCATCGTGCACGCGCACGTAACGTTCTCGCCACTCTCCCGTGTTTTCATGCTTGGTGAGGCGTTTGCTCTCTTTACAATGTACGACCAATAGGTACACTACAATAAAAACTTGGCATACAACTAAAATGTGGGAGGCTATTCTGATCCATGAAGGCACTTCAATATTGGTGAACAGATTCCACCACGGTGGAATTACTATATCCAGAATGTCTGTCCCTATTTCGACAGTTTTCTGCTCTAATGTGTAAAAATGTTTCTGTGACACCGCGACGGCTTTAAAAGCTTGGTGAGGTGTTCAGGGAGAGGGGGAATGAGGTATCCGAAATGCGCGACGAATCGCTGCAAGTCGGTGAAATTCTCTTTTACTGTTAGATGAACAGTGGATGGTTCAGGGATTGGGACAATTCGCTGTTGTGCTACTTGAACTTCCGCCCTGGGTTTGAAACAGAAACTGCTGTCACTCACCGGACACCGGCTACGGTTTCCATGCTGGTAGTGTTGCGCTGCAGTGGTAACACAATATGTTCCACCCCCGATGTATGCTACCTGCGGAGGCACATGATCTTGTGCCATTGCCTCCATGGTGCAATTCATGGACTTGGCGCCAGCCGTTCTGAACCCGCACTGTGGTGTTAAAAAGGCATTCAAGTGCTGGGGACACAGTATTATGTGTGCTCCCCTGCCACGACAACCAGAGAGATCTGTACCTGTCATCGTTTGCTCCCAGCGGATGACGTAGGGTGGAACCGCTGCATAGCGAATGTGGGCTCCCCCCTGAATGACACCAATGTTCTCTACCCGATACACCGGGGCGGGCTTTGCTGTGTCGCCCAAAACCGGCATACGTAATACTATACCCATGATAGTATGGTTTGATCGTCCGCAGTCCACGGGGACTGGGTATGCTTCTGAAGCTAGCCTGAGCTGGCACGGGCTTAATGCGTTCTGAAAAGGGTGGAGCGCCCGCAGGTGTTTGTTACTTATCCAGGACGGGACCAAACCTTGTTTTAAATCCTCCAAATTACTGCGGCCCTCGCCCAGTAACCACGCCCCGTAAAGCACGCACACCTCGTTCTGCGCAGCTTGATCGGATGCATTCCGATCTTCCCTAATCAGGGCATTTACCGTCTTTGCATGTTTCTCTAACTCTGCTATAATTTCCTTTAAATGGAGAGTCATGGCTTGGTCCTCGTGTAAACCCGACCCTACCACTTTATTCTCATCTGTTAGAATGTCTTTTAATTGCGTCTTTAAACCATTAATCTGGGTCTGCAGCTCCACACTGTCTAGAGCGTTGACCACAGATGTACCCGTGTTAAAAGCAGTGAACGCGTCGTTCACTACACCCCTTCTTTGCCTCCCCACCTGATCAAAACTTCATGTGGTGCAGTGTACAAACTTGTTTTATCAATTTCCGCGAAATCGAATTCGTAAAATTGTCTGAACATCTTGGTCAACAGGACCTGATACAACTGTTCCGTCTTTTTGGGGCACCACTCTGGTAACCGCACCTCGGTGAGATTTAAAATCACCGAGGCCACCGCGTAATGTACCCCCTGAAATAGTATCTGGTCTGTGGGGACCAGTACCAAACCATTCCCGGGTCCCTTACTAGTTTTAGGGCACCCTTCCTCTTCAGCTAGAACCACCGGAATCGTGGGCGGGGCTTTGCGTGGGCGCGTAATGAGCTCAGTGGCATTTACCGGGATCGAAGAGTATGGGGCTCCGCACCCCCTGGTGCTCGCATCCCACCTCATCCCCTGTCCGTTATCCTGCCATTGATTAATGAAAAATATGGAGATGCCTTTGGGGCAAGCGTACTTTGACCCCCACATGCATACATAAATTCCCTCA
Organism: Squalus acanthias; assembly: GCA_030390025.1. Taxonomy (NCBI): domain Eukaryota; kingdom Metazoa; phylum Chordata; class Chondrichthyes; order Squaliformes; family Squalidae; genus Squalus; species Squalus acanthias. Next base: position 61,671 of record JASTWF010001572.1, read on the forward strand.
TCCGGTTCCCACCATTTGTCCCAACAGACTCTCACTTGTCCGTTTGTCCCCGTAATTGTCCGATGGGTATTATTACCCAGTCGTTCCCACTCGACCGAAGAGTTCCTCATGTTTTTGCTCAGCTTTCGCAGCCACCACCATCGGCTCAATGGGACATTCCCACTACAAGTCAAACAAATCCGTTTGCCGACGGTGACGCTGATCCTGGGTGCGATGATCCTTACTTTGGGGCACATTAAAGAAGTCTCTTGGTAGGCAAACCCCGATGTGCTGGAATACTCCGTTGAGTTCGTTCCCAGCCATCCTGGCCACCTTCCCTTGTGGAAATAGGTGGTGGTCTCCTCAGCCTCCCGTCTTCCGGTCCCATCCACCGCGATGGGGGCCGTGTCCCCGGAGCATCCAAACACCACGACATCCTTGGTGCGGCCTCGATAGGCCAATCCACATCCGATTGCCGCGAGCAATACTAGAATTCGTTCCATCCTTCCTTGGTTCCTGTGATCAGATAGAATGAGGTAGCCAGCCTCGCAAGAGTCTCTGGCTTTTGTGAAGGGTGAGCGGGTCCCCTGACCTCGCCTCACGTAAACTTCAATGTTCGCTGAATAAACTTTAACTAAACCTATCTCTAAAGCTCCCATCATTTTACCATTTCTGTTAAAATTAAACTACAAACTTAACCTGATTTAAAACTATAAACTTATAACCTTATCTAAAACTATAAACTTATCTTAACCTTAAACTATAACCTAAACTTATAACTGTACAGCGCCGCTCGTTCCCAGGGCGGCCCCTTTAAATTCTGAAAAGGCTGCCGCGAGCTCTTCCCGACGGTGGGAGGGCACTGACCCCTTCCTTTGATCTGCCGCAGCCTGTTGCTGCTGCGATGGGACTGGGCCCTACCTGGGCTGCATTAACCTTAAGTCTGCGCCTTGGGGCAGTCTGGGGACATGACCACATCTTCCTGGGCTGGGGTGACCGACTTGACCTACGAGGAGTTGTCGGGGGCAGGAATCCCAGGACCGACGGACCGGGTTCCGAGACTTCCACCGGGACGACCTGTGGTCCCCACCACAGTCGCTGGCTCCGTCTCCCTGACTCCGCCTCCCTGACCTCGGGACCTGCAGCTTGTGGCACCGCCCTGCTCGGCCCAGCAGGCGAACCTCCACTCGCAGTCCCTACCTCCCTCGAGGGCAAGACGTTCAAGGCGGGCGGCTCGGGCTCTGAGGTTTCCACCGTCACGCCCTGTGGTCCCACAGTGGCTGGCTCCGCCTCCCCTAGCTCCTCCCTCCTGTGTTCGGGACCTGCAGCCTCGGTGTCCACCCTGTGTGGATCTCTATCTGCAGCCCCTGTCCTCCCTATACCTGAATCGGGGGCGACCCTTGCGTCCTCCGATTCCCACTCGTCCTCATCACTATCCTCATCTGACTCGAGTTCCTGGAACTCTCCCTCATCTGACTCCCAACCCCACAAAAATGTTTCACAATTTTCCAGGATGTCTCCTTCCCTGATGCAAGCTGCTTTGCCTGCCTGTGTGCCCTGTGGTCCTACCTGGGGCTGCGAGTCCCCACTCGCAGGTTTTGCCCCTGTGGTTTTCCCTTGTGCACCTGGCTTGTACAGTTTGCACTGGTTTAAATCCTGCTTCTGGCTACCTTGTAGGCTGCTTTTATCTCTCTAAGCTGCCCTTCTAGCCTGAGCACGTCTAACTTTCCCATTAAGCGGGCGTTCTCCTCCCGCAGGGCCTGCTCTCTAAGCTGCCCTTCCAGCCCATCTATTTTCCCTATTAAGCGGGCGTTCTCCTCCCGCAAGGCCTGCTCTTTTAACCTGGCCTCCTCACCGGAGACCCCCTCCTGTGCGTGTCTTTTAAAAGGACACAGGTAGGCAGGCTGCGTGGGCTCTAGTCATTGGGTACTATTGGACGGGCCTGTGGCACCTACGGGGCCGGTAGCAACCGCCACTTTTCCATGCGCACTCATGAAGTTGCGCATGGCTCCCAACACTGTTTCGAGGTCGTCGGGAGGGGTGGGTGCACTAGCTTCCCTATCAGAGACAGGCATCTGGGCTCGGGCTGCGGGATTTTTATCCCTGGAATCCTTCCAAGGGTTCCTGCAGTTCTTGCGCCAGTGCCCTGTCCTCCCACACCCGTAACAAGCATTACTTGCCTGCGGGGCGCGGTTACCCTCCTGATGCCACTCCTTTTGAGCCGGGGCTGCGGGTCGTACCTCATGTACTTTTCCCTTAAGGGGACGTGTTCCCATACCCCTGATATTACGGTATCCTACCGTGAGTCGATTTAAGACCGACTCCTCCGTAATGGTGGGGTCAGTGGGATCAAACCACGCTTTTTGCCTGCTCTCTGACGGCTGGCAAACTGTTGGCTACTATACACCTGAGCCAATGAGTTAAACCGACGCCTTCCACAGCGTCGCGCTCTGGCGCACCTGGGCAGCTGCGCTGGTATACTGGCCACAGCCTGTCGGCGAAAACCTTCGGGGGTTCTCCCTCCATCTGCACTGTCTGTCCCACTCTAGCAAACGGACCTTCATCGTCCGTCCCCAACACTTCTAGGACCTCATTTTTCAATGCCTCATAGGTCTTGGTTCCCCTCTTGCTCTCGTCCGAGAGACACTGAAGGATCGAACTGATTAACGAAAATAACAGCATTTTTGCTTTTTCCCCATCATCGCAGCCGTTGATGGCTGCGGTTTGCTCAATTTCTCTGAAATGTACGGAAGGGTCGTCTGACTCGGTCAGCTTCCGTACGTGATTTATCATAACTCTCAGCTGGTGTGAGCTGTGAGGCAACACAAGCTGGTTGAGGAGATCCCCTGGTTCCTCCCCACCGTTTCTGTTTGGGCCCCTTTTTATACCCGTAACTGGATACAACGGTCCCTTTTCCACTTCTTCTCAGTGGGCTCTTTCGTTTCTTCCACTACTTCCTCCCTTACCCAGGTTTCCGAATAGCTGGGTGGCGCGGAGGGCGCAGTGGCTAATACTTCCTTTGCTTTACTTGGTGGGGATTTCTGAAACTCCTCATTTACTAGCGGCTGGTGTGCTGACGGACTGATAAGGCACACCATGCCGTGCGCTTTGTTCACGGCCCTTTTGAGGTGCTCTATCTCCTGTTGGCAGGCGCTATGATCGGCCCCCTGAAACTTATCCTCAAGGGCCAACTTATATGCCGCCCTAACCCCCGTTAAGCTCTCTTCCTGGGCTTCTTATCTGGGCAGCTTGGCGGGCACATCGTTCCTTTAGTCTGCCCTCACTTAACTTTGCCTCAGTGACCTGGCACTCGAGGTAATCTATCTTTGCTTTATGGTGACTGGTGATTTCCTGGCGTTCTCGGTGCAGCGCACTTAAATTCCTAATGAGCAACTCCCCTCCAGAGACCTTCTCATCCATTTCCTCCTCTAAATGCCTGATCCGAGCTGTTTGCGCTGTAATGACCTGGTTTGAAATCTGGACCTGCCTTTTGTAACACATTAGCCAGACTGCTTTCTCGACTGTCTTTTTATGTTCCTTACTATCTGTCCACCTCTCGGCTGCCTCTAGTGGACTCTTATCCGCTAACAGTCACTTATCCATTTCTTAGTTAAATTTACCTTTCGAACACATAATCTGCTATCTTTTCCTGCATAACATTTCGTACAGTCACACCAAAGTCTAACACACTACCCTCTCGCTGCCAGTGTCCTGCCGCGGTCGCCATTTTCTGTAAGGGTTTCTGCGTCTCTCAGCCTGTGAGATTCGTGTGGCTCTGTGCAGCCTGGATGCTAGTGCGGGTTTAGGCCTTGTTGCCTGTTCTGGTCTCCAGCCAGTCTGGGAGCACTAGACACACCTGTGAGTGGTTCGAACCACTCGCCCTTACGGTTCTAGACACTGGACTTAGATGCGAGAGCAGTAATGGAGATAAAACTCAGGTAGACTCGGTTGAATGGTACGAAATGGAAAATCTTTATTGCATAATACTTAAGATTACGAAATACATGTCATAGGCACAGATTAATGACAGTACAATCTTACACGCAGTTATGTAACTAATTTCAGGGAAACGAGGAACGAACGACACATCGTAAATGGGGGCACACATTACAATTATCCTTAAAACTTAAACCCTCCCCTATCAATATCTGTCCTAAGCTAGATTCGTAGGATTCGAGACTCACCACTCGTGATAACTCGGAGAATTCCGAAAACTCTGATCGGATGTTTTTCACCGCAGCACCTGATCACCCACGTGTCGATCAGGGGTCTCTGTACCCCACTTGTTTACTCGTTTCTGCTCCGGCTAGCAGGCTGGAACGTCTGCTGTCATGAAGATCTGTGTTGTCCTCGGAGTTCCGACTCTACTATAAAAAGAGTCTTCCTGTGCCCTCGCACTGATGCGATAGAATTCGAAGAATAGTCTTCCTGGCTGTTCTGTAAAATTCAAAGAAGAGTCTTCCTGGGCAAGGAAAGTGTCTATTCGACCTACAGGCGCGGTCGGAGCTTACTGACCGTGGCGATACGTATGGTCTTCTTCTCTTCTCATCTCATCTCATCTCATCTCATCTCGGGCCTTCGGTTCCAAACACCGTTTACCGACTTCTCGGGATGGTGCGCCCGTTTCAAGGCTTCACAGCCCAGTTCCACACAGATCTTCGCGGCACGCCACGAGGTAGATCCGAGCGGATCGTAAAGTTCAACAGTCTTTTGAAAAGAGACACGAGGCAAGCAGGAACAAGACGGCGAGTCAAGAGCAGCCACGAGGATAAACGCCAGCTGGATAAGAGGATAAGAGAATAAGAGAAAGATGGACGGTTGGAGCTTGCAGTTATAGTGCAAAATCCTCCTTTTTTTCCCGCCCAACCTTAATGTCTTTTCTTTTGTTAGGGTTTGGCGCTCAAATTTCTTGTATAGGGTGATCTTCGTTTTAATGGGTTTCGGGGATACTCGTAACTGTCTGAGTACCTGTTAATACTTTTCCCATTGTTTAATCGGTCGGAGTTCTCCCTGGAGGGGTTTTGGGGCTTCCAAATGTTTTCTGTAACTACCCGCTAACGGCTCTCTCATCGTAGAGTCGTTGGGATTTTGCATATTAACGTCTTTGGATGGGCTCTTGATTACTTGGTACAATAGCCCTTATTCGCACCTGGGAGACCGATTTCAGTATTTATGTGTATACTGCAAACCCATGATGTCTCGTGTATTATCTTAAATGTGCTTAGTCTCGATCGATCTTGCACAAATGTTTATTGGAACGCCATCTTGTCTGCCTGTTGAAGAATCTAGAATGTTCTGCCACGAGGCGTGGCGGCCATTTTACAGGCTGCTTGTGTCCACTTTGAAAACCTGACAGCATTCTGCTGAAATAAAAGCTGTTTGAACGAAACTATGTGTTTTCTCCTTATTTATAAAATTGTGATATATTGCGAATTCTACAGTCCCTCCTGTTGATGCGAATAACTCCGCTTATCGTATCAAAAATATTGTGGTGAGCAATATTATCTCGATTTCTCCAGATCCAGAAAATTAATCCCATAATTTAAACTATCTAGGGTCTTTGCGTCGTCCTTATTTCCCAAGAAAATTACATTTTATAGTACCGCAGGCATTATTTGCCTTTAAACTTACACCACTTGTTTTCCTTCCAGGCGTAACCAGGCCGATGCCTCTCGTATCACCTGTATATTCATATTTTTATTTAGGGAAAGGAAAAAACAAACAAAACCAAACCATCATTTTTAACTACAACACCATCACCAAAATAATCAACACCAACTCTTAAACATGTCGAGTTCCAAACGTATTTACAGTTTCTGTAAAATCACGATCGAGTACAACACTTCCGAGGCGCACGTGGCAAGCGGGAGTGACGCCATTTTCCGATTACACGGTGCTTTCATCGTGCACGCGCACGTAACGTTCTCGCCACTCTCCCGTGTTTTCGTGCTTGGTGAGGCGTTTGCCTCTCTTACAATGTACGACCAATAAGTATACCACAATAAACACTTGGCATACAACTAAAATGTGGGAGGCTATTCTGATCCATGAAGGCACTTCAATGTTGGTGAACAGATTCCACCACGGTGGAATTACTATATCCAGAATGTCTGTCCCTATTTCGACAGTTTTCTGCTCTAGTGTGTAAAAATGTTTTTGTGACACCGTGACGGCCTTTAAAAGCTTGGTGAGGTGTTCAGGGAGAGGGGGAATGAGGTATCCGAAATGCGCGACGAATCGCTGCAAGTCGGTGAAATTCTCTTTTACTGTTAGATGAACAGTGGATGGTTCAGGGATTGGGACAATTCGCTGTTGTGCGACTTGAACTTCCGCCCTGGGTTTGAAACAGAAACTGCTGTCACTCACCGGACACCGGCTACGGTTTCCATGCTGGTAGTGTTGCGCTGCAGTGGTAACACAATATGTTCCACCCCCGATGTATGCTACCTGCGGAGGCACATGATCTTGTGCCATTGCCTCCATGGTGCAATTCATGGACTTGGCGCCAGCCGTTCTGAACCCGCACTGTGGTGTTAAAAAGGCATTCAAGTGCTGGGGACACAGTATCATGTGTGCTCCCCGGCCACGACAACCAGAGAGATCTGTACCTGTCATCGTTTGCTCCCAGCGGATGACGTAGGGTGGAACCGCTGCATAGCGAATGTGGGCTCCCCCCTGAATGACACCAATGTTCTCTACCCGATACACCGGGGCGGGCTTTGCTGTGTCGCCCAAAACCGGCATACGTAATACTATACCCATGATAGTATGGTTTGATCGTCCGCAGTCCACGGGGACTGGGTATGCTTCTGAAGCTAGCCTGAGCTGGCACGGGCTTAATGCGTTCTGAAAAGGGTGGAGCGCCCGCAGGTGTTTGTTACTTATCCAGGACGGGACCAAACCTTGTTTTAAATCCTCCAAATTACTGCGGCCCTCGCCCAGTAACCACGCCCCGTAAAGCACGCACACCTCGTTCTGCGCAGCTTGATCGGATGCATTCCGATCTTCCTTAATCAGGGCATTTACCGTTCTCGCGTGTTTCTCTAGTTCTGCTATAATTTCCTTTAAATGGAGAGTCATGGCCTGGTCCTCGTGTAAACCCGACCCAACCACTTTATTTTCATCTGTGAGAATGTCTTTTAATTGCGTCTTTAAACCATTAATCTGGGTCTGTAGCTCCACACTGTCTAGAGCGTTGACCACAGATGTACCCGTGTTAAAAGCAGTGAACGCGTCGTTCACTACACCCCTTCTTTGCCTCCCCACTTGATCAAAAACTTCATGTGGTGCAGTGTACAAACTTGTTTTATCAATTTCTGCGAAATCGAATTCGTAAAATTGTCTGAACATCTTGGTCAACAGGACCTGATATAACTGTTCCGTCTTTTTGGGGCACCACTCTGGTAACCGCACCTCGGTGAGATTTAAAATCACCGAGGCCACCGCGTAATGTACCCCCTGAAATAGTATCTGGTCTGTGGGGACCAGTACCAAACCATTCCCGGGTCCCTTACTAGTTTTAGGGCACCCTTCCTCTTTAGCTAGAACCACCGGAATCGTGGGCGGGGCTTTGCGTGGGCGCGTAATGAGTTCAGTGGCATTTATCGGGATCGAAGAGTATGGGGCTCCGCACCCCCTGGTGCTCGCATCCCACCTCATCCCCTGTCCATTATCCTGCCATTGATTAATGAAAAATATGGAGATGCCTTTGGGGCACGCGTACTTTGACCCCCACATACATACATAAATTCCCTCATCCAGTTCCCACCATTTGTCCCAACAGACTCTCACTTGTCCGTTTGTCCCCGTAATTGTCCGATGGGTATTATTACCCAGTCGTTCCCACTCGACCGAAGAGTTCCTCATGTTTTTGCTCAGCTTTCGCAGCCACCACCATCGGCTCAATGGGACATTCCCACTACAAGTCAAACAAATCCGTTTGCCGACGGTGACGCTGATCCTGGGTGCGATGATCCTTACTTTGGGGCACATTAAAGAAGTCTCTTGGTAGGCAAACCCCGATGTGCTGGAATACTCCGTTGAGTTTGTTCCCAGCCATCCTGGCCACCTTCCCTTGTGGAAATAGGTGGTGGTCTCCTCAGCCTCCCGTCTTCCGGTCCCATCCACCGCGATGGGGGCCGTGTCCCCGGAGCATCCAAACACCACGACATCCTTGGTGCGGCCTCGATAGGCCAATCCACATCCGATTGCCGCGAGCAATACTAGAATTCGTTCCATCCTTCCTTGGTTCCTGTGATCAGATAGAATGAGGTAGCCAGCCTCGCAAGAGTCTCTGGCTTTTGTGAAGGGTGAGCGGGTCCCCTGACCTCGCCTCACGTAAACTTCAATGTTCGCTGAATAAACTTTAACTAAACCTATCTCTAAAACTCCCATCATTTTACCATTTCCTGTTAAAATTAAACTACAAACATAACCTTATCTAAAACTATAAACTTATTCTTAACCTTAAACTATGAACTTAGAAACTTATCCTAAACTTATTACTGTACAGCGCCGCCCGTTCCCAGGGCGGCCCCTTTAAATTCTGAAAAGGCTGCCGCGAGCTCTTCCCGACGGTGGGAGGGCACTGACCCCTTCCTTTGATCTGCCGCAGCCTGTTGCTGCTGCGATGGGACTGGGCCCTTCCTGGGCTGCCTTAACCTTGAGTCTACGCCTTGGGGCAGTCTGGGGACATGACCACATCTTCCTGGGCTGGGGTATCCGACCTGACCTACGAGGAGTTGCCGGGGGCAGGAATCCCAGGACCGACGGACCGGGTTCCGAGATTTCCACCGGGACGACCTGTGGTCCCACCACAGTCGCTGGCTCCGTCTCCCCTGACTCCGCCTCCCTGACCTCGGGACCTGCAGCTTGTGGCACCGCCCTGCTCGGCCCAGCAGGCGAACCTCCACTCGCAGTCCCTACCTCCCTCGAGGGCAAGACGTTCAAGGCGGACGGCTCGGGCTCTGAGGTTTCCACCGTCACGCCCTGTGGTCCCACAGTGGCTGGCTCCGCCTCCCCTAGCTCCTCCCTCCTGTGTTCGGGACCTGCAGCCTCGGTGTCCACCCTGTGTGGATCTCTATCTGCAGCCCCTGTCCTCCCTATACCTGAATTGGGGGCGACCCTTGCGTCCTCCGATTCCCACTCGTCCTCATCACTATCCTCATCTGACTCGAGTTCCTGGAACTCTCCCTCATCTGACTCCCAACCCCACAAAAATGTTTCACAATTTTCCAGGATGTCTCCTTCCCTGATGCAAGCTGCTTTGCCTGTCTGTGTGCCCTGTGGTCCTACCTGGGGCTGCGAGTCCCCACTCGCAGGTTTTGCCCCTGTGGTTTTCCCTTGTGCACCTGGCTTGTACAGTTTGCACTGGTTTAAATCCCTGCTTCTGGCTTCCTTGTAGGCTGCTTTTATCTCTCTAAGCTGCCCTTCTAGCCTGAGCACGTCTAACTTTCCCATTAAGCGGGCGTTCTCCTCCCGCAGGGCCTGCTCTCTAAGCTGCCCTTCCAGCCCATCTATTTTCCCTATTAAGCGGGCGTTCTCCTCCCGCAAGGCCTGCTCTTTTAACCTGGCCTCCTCACAGGAGACCCCCTCCTGTGCGTGTCTTTTAGAAGGACATAGGTAGGCAGGCTGCGTGGGCTCTAGTCATTGGGTACTATTAGACGGGACTGTGGCACCTACGGGGCCGGTAGCAACCGCCACTTTTCCATGCGCACTCATGAAGTTGCGCATGGCTCCCAACACTGTTTCGAGGTCGTCGGGAGGGGTGGGTGCACTAGCTTCCCTAACAGAGACAGGCATCTGGGCTCGGGCTGCGGGATTTTTATCCCTGGAATCCTTCCAAGGGTTCCTGCAGTTCTTGCGCCAGTGCCCTGTCCTCCCACACCCGTAACAAGCATTACTTGCCTGCGGGGCGCGGTTACCCTCCTGATGCCACTCCTTTTGAGCCGGGGCTGCGGGTCGTACCTCATGTACTTTTCCCTTAAGGGGACGTGTTCCCATACCCCTGATATTATGGTATCCTACCGTGAGTCGATTTAAGACCGACTCCTCAGTAATGGCGGGGTCAGTGGGATCAAACCACGTTTTTGCCTGCTCTCTGACGGCTGGCAAACTGTTGGCTACTATACACCTGAGCCAATGAGTTAAACCGACGCCTTCCACATCGTCGCGCTCTGGCGCACCTGGGCAGCTGCGCTGGTATACTGGCCACAGCCTGTCGGCGAAAACCTTCGGGGGTTCTCCCTCCATCTGCACTGTCTGCCCCACTCTAACAAACGGACCTTCATCGTCCGTCCCCAATACTTCTAGGACCTCATTTCTTAGTGCCTCATAGGTCTTGGTTCCCCTCTTGCTCTCGTCCGAGAGACACTGAAGGATCGAACTACTCAATGAGAATAACAGCATCTTTGCTGTTTCCCCATCGTCGCAGCCGTTAATGGCTGCGGTTTGCTCTACTTCCCTGAAATGCACGGAAGGGTCGTCTGACTCGGTCAGCTTCCGTACGTGACTTATCATAACCCTCAGCTGGTGTGAGCTGTGAGGCAACACAAGCTGGTTGAGGAGATCCCCTGGTTCTCCCCACCGTTTCTGTTTGGGCCCCTTTTTATACCCGTAACTGGATACAACGGTCCCTTTTCCACTTCTTTCTCAGTGGGCTCTTTCGTTTCTTCCACTACTTCTCCCTTACCCAGGTTTCCGAATAGCTGGGTGGCGCGGAGGGCGCAGTGGCTAATACTTCCTTTGCTT
>JASTWF010001573.1:0-20388 GCA_030390025.1 Squalus acanthias
GGTGTGTTTGATGGGACAGTGTAGAGGGAGCTTTACTCTGTATCTAACCCGTGCTGTATCTACCCTGGGAGTGTTTGATGGGACAGTGTAGAGGGAGCTTAAATCTGAATCTAACCCATGCTGTACCTACCCTGGGAGTGTTTGATGGGACATTGTAGAAGGAGATTTTCTCCGTATCTAACCTGTGCTGTACCTGCCCTTTGATTGTTTGATGGCACAGTGTAGAGGGAGCTTTACTCTGTATCTAACCCGTGCTGTACCTGCCCTGGGTGTGTTTGATGGGGCAGTGTAGAGGGAGCTTTACTCTGTATCTAACCAGTGCTGTACCTGCCCTGGGACTGTTTGATGGGGCAGTGTAGAGGGAGCTTTACTCTTTATCTAACCTGTGCTGTACCTGCTCTGGTAGTGGGAGATGGGAAAGTGTAGAGGGAGCTTTACTCTGTATCTAACCTGCGCTGTACCTGCCCTGGGAGTGTTTGATGGGAAAGTGTAGAGGGAGCTTTACTCTTTATCTAACCCGTGCTGTACCTGCTCTGGTAGTGGGAGATGGGAAAGTGTAGAGGGAGCTTTACTCTGTATCTAACCTGCGCTGTACCTGCCCTGGGAGTGTTTGATGGGACAGTGTAGAGGGAGCTTTACTCTGCATCTAACCTGTGCCGTGCCTGCCCTGCGAGTGTTTGATGGGACAGTGTAGAGGGAGCTTTACTCTGTATCTAACCTGCGCTGTACCTGCCCTGGGAGTGTTTGATGGGACAGTGTAGAGGGAGCTTTACTCTGTATCTAACCTGTGCTGTGCCTGCCCTGCGAGTGTTTGATGGGACAGTGTAGAGGGAGCTTTACTCTGTATCTAACCCGTGCTGTACCTGCCCTGGGATTGTTGATGGGAGAGTGTAGAGGGAGCTTTACTCTCTATCTAACCCATGATATACCTGCCCGGGGCATGTATGATAGGACAGTGTAGAGGGAGCTTTACTCTGTATCAACCAATGCTTTACCTTCCCTGGGAGTGTTTGATGGGACAGTGTAGAGGGAGCTATTCTCTGTATCTATTCTGTGCTGCACCTGCCCTGGTAGTGTTTGATGGGACAGTGTAGAGGCAGCATTAATCTTTATCTAACCTGTGCTTACCTGCCCTGGGAGTGTTTGATGGGACAGTGTAGAGGGTGCTTTACTCTGTATCTAACCCGTGCTGTACCTGCCCACAGGACCCATCAACACCACCATCAACTCCCCATCAGCATTCCATCAACACCCCCATCACCAGGACCGACACACTAACATACATACACTGACACGCACACATATAGCTAGCGCACACACTTACCAAAGCATGTTGCACATGCACACACAACTAACACACACTAGCACACACACCAAAATCTAAAATACACAACTAATGCACACACAACTAACATGCACACAAACACATGCAAACTTATACACACACACACGAACAAAGATACCAACTCACTCACGAGCATGCACACTGTCACATAGTCAGTCAGTAAGGAAATGAAATGAGTAACTCACTGAGTCTGCTGCTCTTTGGCTCAGTGAGCTTGTGTGTTGTGCAATGTGCCGTTCTTTGGTCCTCCTATCTGGAGAAGTTCTTGCCTTAGACCGTACTCCGTGTGCTCCGTGTGCTCTGTGTGCTCCGTGTGCACCGTGTGCTGTAATGAAATGGCGGAGTCATGCCTTGCTTCAGTTTTTCCGTTGAGTATAACAAGTTGAACTGAAGCAATAACCACGGCAACCAGTGGCACTTCCTGCGAAGGAGGGGGAGGGGAAGGGGTTAGCTGTGTTCTGGCCGGTTATCATTAGACCTTTGATTGTGTTCAGATTAAGGTGGTGACGTATGGCTCAGTGAGAGTACACAGGCCTCCACACTCAGCCTCACCTCAGCCAATGCCTCATCCACAGGAGTAGGCCTCTGGTCGCCTGGCGACGAGTCATCGTCCCTGTGCCACTGCAGGGACTCCATTGCCTGCCCTGTTACCAGGCAGTGCCTGGGTTCAGCCAGTTGCACAGACTCCAGCGAGCAATGCCCATGGGTCCAGGCTGGTGCCAATTCGCCTCTATTTACCAGCCTGAAAGTGGAGCTCAACTGAAGACTCATCAGACAGGGAGAGGCATTGATTCACTGAATTCTGTAAAAAAAGACTTTAAAGAAATATTTGCATTTCTATGGCGCCTTTCACAACCTCAGGACATTCCAAAGCACTTTACAGCCAATGAAGTACTTTTGAAGTGTAGTCACTGCTGTAATGTGGGAAACGTGGCAGCCAATTTGCGCACAGCAAGCTCCCACAAACAGCAATGTGATAATGACCAGATAATCTGTTTTGAAGTGATATTGTTTGAGGGATAAATATTGGCCAGCACACCAGAGAGAACTCCGCTGCTCTTCTTTGAAATAATGCCATGGGATCTTTTATGTCCACCTGAGAGGGGAGACGGAGCCTCGGCTTAGCATCTCATCTGAAAGACAGCACCTCCAACAGTGCAGCACTCCCTCAGTACTGGAATATCAGTTTGGATTTTGTGCTCAGGTCATTGGATTGGAACTTGAACCCATGACCTTCTGACACAGAGGCGAGAGGTGCTGCCCACTGTCCCATGACTGACCATGTCGAATCATGTCATGATTAGGACAAGGTGCTGTTGTAACAACACAATGTTGAAGAGTTAATATTGGCTCCACTTGTCTGTAAACATTTCCTGTGATGTTTTGTGGTCATTTTCTAGCGTTATATTTTAAGCACAAATGTCATTGTTGCATTGTCCCAGTGCTCAACGAATCTCTGTTTCAAATCTCCGGCCTAGCCTGATTCGGCCCGGCCCGGCCTGGCCTGGTCTGGTCTGGTCTAGCCAAGCCTGGTCATTTGAATGGCAGCCCCTGTTTAAGTTGGCTCGGTACTTCTCTGCCCCCCACCCCCCACCAATCTGTTAACAGCCAAGTCGCAAAATGACTGGCAGCTCATGAGCCTGCGCTGGAGTACAGGGAACAGGGCGTAGTGTTCACTGTCAATTTACAATCATCTGACAGCTGGAAATAAAACCTGATGGCTCTGTTAAAGATAGAAAGAAGAACTTAAAATCATAGTACGGCACAGCACAGAAGGAGGCCATTCGGCCCATCGTGCCTGTGCCGGCTCTTTGAAAGAGCTCTCCAATTAGTCCCACTCCTCTGCTCTACCCCCAGAGCCCTGTACATATTTCCCTTCAAGTATTTATCCAATTCCCTTTTCAAAGTTATTATTGAATCTGATTCCACCACCTTTTCACGCAGTGCATTCCAGATCATAACCACTTGTTGTGTTAAAAAACATTCCCCTCATCTCTCCTCTGGTTCTTTTGGCATTTTCCTTAAATCTGTGTCATCTGGTTACCGACCCGCCTGCCACTGGAAACAGTTTCTCCTTATTTACTCTATCAAAACCATTCATGATTTTGAACACCTGTATCAAATCTCCTCTTAACCTTCTCTGCTCTAAGGAGAATAATCCCAGTGTCTCCAGACTCTCCACATAACTGAAGTCCCTCATCCCTGGTACCATTCTGGTAAACCTCCTCTGCACCCTCTCCAAGGCCTCGACATCCTTCCTAAAGTGTGGTGCCTGGAATTGGCCACAATACTCCAGCTGAGGCCTAACCAGTGTTTTATAAAGGTTTACCATAACTTCCTTGCTTTTGTACTCTATGTCTCTATTTATAAAGCCAAGGATCCCTTATGCTTTTTCAACCTATCCTGCCACCTTCAAGGATTTGTGTACATACACCCCCAGGTCTCTCTGTTCCTGCACCCCCTTTAACATTGTACCATTTAGTTTATATTGCCTCTCTTCATTCTGCCTAACAAAATGCATCACTGCCCATTTCACCAGTCTGTCTATATCCTCCTGAAGTCTGTTACTATCCTCCTCACTGTTTACTATATTTCTGAGTTTCATGTCATCTGCAAACTATGAAATTATGCCCTGTATATGCAAGTTCAGGTCATTAATATATATCAAAAAGAGCAGTGGTCCTAATACTGAGCCCTGCAGATCACCTCTCTCTCCAGTCTGAAAAAAACCATTCACCACTACTCTCTGCTTTCTGTCCCTTAGCCAATTTCGTATCCACGCTGCCACTGTCCCTTTAATCCCATGGGCTTTAATTTTGTTAACAAGTCTGTTATGTGGTACTTGGTCAAACCCCTTTTGAAGGTCCATATACACAACATCAACCGCATTACCCTCATCAACCCTCTCCGGTACTTCATCAACGAACTCAATCAAGTTAGTCAAACATGATTTGCCTTTAGCAAATCCGTGCTGACTTTCATTTATTAGCCCATACTTTTCCAAGTGACAATTAATTTTATCCTGGATTATTGTCTCTAAACGTTCCCCCACCACCGACGTTAGGCTGACTGGCCTGTAATTGCCGGCTTTATCCCTCTCCTCTTTTTTGAACAGGGATGTAACATGTTCAATCCTCCAGTCCTCTGGCACCACCTCCATATCTCAGGAGGATTGGAAGATTGTGGCCGGAGACGCTGCAATTTCCACCCTTACTTCCCTCAGTAACCTCGGATACATCCCATCCGGACTTTTCACTTTGAGCACTGCTAACCTGTTAAGTACCTCCTTTATTTTACCTATCCAATTTCTATATTGCTTCCTTCTTTACTGTGACATTGGCAGTGTCCTCTTCTTTAGTGAAGACAGATGCAAAGTTCTCATTTAGTCCCTCAGCCAGACGCTCTGCTCCACAAGAACATCTCCTTTTTGGTCCCTAATCGGCCCCACCCTTCCTTTGACTACCCTTTTACTATTTATATGTTTATAAAAGTTTTGGGGTTCCCTTTTATGTTACCCACTATCTATTCTCATATACTCTCTTTACCCCTCTTATTTCCTTTTTCAGTTCTCTGTACTTTCTGTATTCAGCTTGGTTCCCGACTGTATTATGAAACTGACATTTACCAGAAGCCTCCTCCTTCTGTTTCAGTTTAATTGCTATATCTTTTAGTCATCCAGGGAGATCTAGCTTTGCCCCTCATGGAAATGTGTCTAGGCTGTACCCAAACTATCTCCTCTCTGAAGACCTCCCATTGCTCATTTACTGTTTTATCCGATAATCTGTGTTTCTCTCTCCACGGATGCTGCCTGGCCTGCTGAGTTTTTCCAGCGTCTTCTGTTGTTATTTTGATTCTAATCCACCTGGACCAGATTCATATTCAACTCACTGAAATTAGCCCTCCTCCAGTTGAGTATTTTCACATTTGACTTTTCCTCGTCCTTTGGCTAAGTGTTCAGGAAACAGGGAGTAGTGGTGAACGGTTGTTTTTCGGACTGGAGGAAGGTATACAGTGGTGTTCCCCAGGGGTCGGTTCTAGGACCACTGCTTTTCTTGATATATATTAATGACTTAGATGTGGGAGTACAGGGCACAATTTCAAAATTTGCAGATGACACAAAACTTGGAAGTATAGTGAACAATGAGGAGGAGAGTGATAGACTTCAGGAAGACATAAACAGGCTGATGGAATGGGCGGACACGTGGCAGAAGAAATTTAACGCAGAAAAGTGCGAAGTGATACATTTTGGTGGGAAGAACGAGGAGAGGCAATATAAACTAAAGGGTACAATTCTAAAGGGGGTGCAGGAACAGAGAGACCTGGGGGTTTATGTGCACAAATCGTTGAAGGTGGCAGGGCAGGTTGAAAAAGCAGTTAAAAAAGCATACGGGATAATGGGCTTCATAAATAGAGGTATAGAGTACAAAAGCAAGGAAGTTATGATGAACCTGTATAAAACACTGGTTCGGCCACAACTGGAGTATTGTGTCCAATTCTGGGCACCTGCCTTTAGGAAGGATGTGAAGGCTTTAGAGAAGGTGCAGAAAAGATTTACAAGAATGGCTCCAGGGACTTCAGTTACGTGGATAGACTGGAGAAGCTGGGGTTGTTCTCCTTAGAGCAGAGAAGGTTGAGAGGAGATTTGATAGAGGTATTCAAAATCATGAGGGGTCTAGACAGAGTAGATAGAGAGAAACTGTTCCCATTGGCGGAAGGGTCGAGAACCAGAGGACACAGATTAAAGGTGATTGGCAGAAGAACCAAAGGCGACATGAGGAAAAACCTTTTTATGCAGCGAGTGGTTATGATCTGAAATGCACTGCCTGAAGGGGTGGTGGAGGCAGACTCAATCACAGCTTTCAAAAGGGAGTTGGATAAATAGCTGAAGGAAATAAAATTGCAGGGCTACGGGGAAAGGGTGGGGGAGTGGGACTAGCTGAAGTGCTCTTGAAGTGGCCTCCTTCTGTGCTATAACCATTCTATGATTCTATGATTTTTCCATAACTACTGCAAACCTCATGATATTGTGATCACTGTTTCCCAAACGCTCCCCCATTAAAACATGCTCCACTTCATTTCCCACAACTAGATCCAGGACTGCTTCCTTCCTCATTGGGCTGGAAACATACTGATCGAGAAAGTTCTTCTGCACACATCTCAGGTAATACTCACCCCCTTTGCCCTTTACATTGTTACTATCCCAGTCTATATTAGGATATTTGAAGGCCCCCATTATCACTACTCTAAAGTTCTTGTATCTTTCTCAGAAACCCTGAGCTTGAGCTCGAGCAACTGGAGGCACTTCCTGCACACATGGTTATCCAGGACACACGAAGCGTCCAGGAGTTCCCACATGGCCCAGGAATTGCAGGCGTGGAAAAGGACAAGGAATATGTCGGAAACACAGCAGCCAATTTGCGCACAGCAAGCTCCTACAAACAGCAATGTGATAATGGCCAGATAATCTGTTTTTGTTATGTTAGTCGAGGGATAAATATTGGCCAGGACACCGGGGAGAACTCCCCTGCTCTTCTTCGAAATAGTACCATGGTATCTTCTACATCCACCTGAGAGAGCAGACGGGACCTTGGTCTAACGTCTTATCAAAGAGACGGCACCTCCGACAGTGCAGCACTCCCTCAGTACTGCATTGGAGTATCAGCCTGGATTATGGGCCCAAGTCTCTGGACTGGGAATTGAACCCACGACCTTCTGACTCAGAGTCGCGAGTGCTACCACTGAGCCACAACTGACACCATGTTAGGACATGCACCATCTGCTGTGCTGCTGGGCCAGACATACCAGGTCCAACCTCCAGTCTGCTGATCTCAGCTGGATCTACAGTATTGGCCTCAACGCCCCAGAACCAAGGGATTGGAAATGAGCCATCCTCATCACTCTGCAATGTCCCTGACATAACTGGAGATTGGGTGAGGACCAGCCTCAGCGTGCCCAGGGCCGCTACACCTACACATACTTGGGCCTGGTGCCTTTAGATGCTCCTGTCATTGGGCTTATGACTACAATGCCTTGCCATTGGCTTTTCTTCAATGTGCACAGACTGGCAACAACAACTTGCATTTAGGAAGCGCCTTTAACAGAAAAACGTCCCAAGCTGCTTCAACGAGGCACAATCAGACAAAACTGGCCGAAGATATTAGGAGAAGTGGCCATAAGTTTGGTCAAAGAGGTGTGCTTTAAAGAGCTTTTAAAGAAGGAGAGGGAAGAGGAGAGTCAAAGAGGTTTAGGGATGGAATTTATGAGTGTGGGGTTTAGACAGCTGAAGGAACAGCCACCAATGGTGGGTGAAAGGGAACAGGGAGATGCACAAGAGGCCAGAGTCAGAGGAACAGAGATTTTGATGGGGGGATTGAAGGGCTGGGGGAGGTTACAGAGATAGGGAGGGGCAAGGTCCTGGAGGGACTTGAACACAAGGATGAGAATTTTTAATTTGAGACGTTGCCGGACCGGAAGCCAATGTAGGTCAGCGAGCACAGGGAGACTCACCAGCAGCAGAGGCAGTGAGAGCGGCCCTGGGTGGAGACTGAGCGCAGAGACTGAGTGCGGTTTAAACAGAGTGCTGCCAGTTGGGTGAGTCAGGGAGTTAGGTGAGGAGTGGAAGGAGGAGCTCCCTTGCTTCGCCTTTGTTTTTCCTAACTTTTCACCCTGTAGGAATTGGTTCTTACTGTACACCAAGGAAAGAGTCCGAGAGCGGGAGCAGTCAAACAACAACAACTGCGAAACCACTAAAGTGACGTCACAACCAGGGAAGGAGCTGATTGGTAAGTAGGACCTGGTGAGTATTTCTACAGTCCAGTCATTAAAGTCAAAGTAAGGTCTCTAGTTTAGAGTAAGTAGTGTTTAAAGGAAGTAAGGTCCCGAGTGTATTTAATATTCTTTAATTTAAAGGAAGTAAAGGGAGTAAATTAAGGGTAGGACATGGCAGGGCAGCTAGGCAGCGTGGAGTACTCCTCCTGTGCTATGTGGGAAGTCAGGGACACTTTAGGTGTCCAGGGCGAACACATGTGCAGGAAGTGTCTCCAGCTGCAGCTACTCGAAATCCGCGTTTCAGAGCTGGAGCTGCGGCTGGAGTCACTGTGGAGCATCCGCGAAGCTGAGATCTTCGTGGATAGCACGTTTAACAAGGTGGTCACACCGCAGGTAAAAAGTGCACAGGCAGACAGGAAATGGGTGACCACCAGACAGAGTAAAAGAACTAGAAAGGTACTGCGGGAGTCCCCTGGGTCCATCTCCCTCTCCAACAGATTTTCCGTTTTGGATACTGCTGGGGGAGATGGTTTCTCGGGGGAATGCAGCAAGAGCCAAGTCCGTGGCACTACGAGGGGCTCAGCTGCACAGGAGGGGAGGAAAAAGAGTGGGAGAGCAATAGTGATTCGGGATTCTATCGTAAGGGGAACAGATAGACGTTTCTGTGGCCGCAGACGTGACTCCAGGATGTTATGTTGCCTCCCTGGTGCCAGGGTCAAGGATGTCACTGAACAGCTGCAGGGCATTCTGAAGGGGGAGGGCGAACAGTCAGAGGTCATGGTTCACATTGGTACCAACGACATGGGTAGAAAGAGGGATGAGGTTCTGCAACAAGAATTTAGAGAGCTAGGTAGCAGATTAAAAAGCAGGACCTCAAAGGTTGTAATCTCTGTGCTAGTGAGTATTGAATGCGTGGCTAAAGAGTTGGTGCAGGAGGGAGGGCTTTAGTTTCCTGGATCACAGAGTTTGCTTCTGGGGAAGGTGGGACCTGTACAAGTCGGACGGGTTGCACCTGAACCGGAACGGGACCAACATCCTTGTGGGGAGGTTTGCTAGTACTGTTGGGGGGGGTTTAAACTAACTTGGCAGGGGGATGGGATACAGAGTGGAGCTATAGTAGGGGGTGATGCACAGCCAAATATAGAGGAAAAAACAAGTCAGCCTGAAGGCAGAGCAAATATGTAATGGCACAAGGGAGTATGGCAAGGCTGGATGGCATTTATTTTAATGCAAGGAGTCTTGCGAGTAAGGCAGATGAATTGAAGGTGTTGATGAACACATGGGAGTATGATATTGTTGCTATCACAGAGACATGGTTGAGGGAGGGGCAGGACTGGCAGCTCAATATTCCGGGGTATAGAATCTTCAGGCGAGACAGAGGGGGGTGTAAAAGAGGAGGGGGTGTCGCAATATTAATCAAGGAGTCAATTACTGCTGTAAGGAGGGATGATATCTTAGCAGGTTCCTCTAATGAGGCCATATGGGTAGAACTTAAAAACAAAAAGGGGGCAAGCACTTTGCTGGGAGTGTACTATAGGCCCCCAAACAGTCAGGGGGAGATAGAGGAACAGATATGTAGGCAAATCTCAGAGAAGTGTAGAAATAATAGGGTAATAATAGTAGGGGATTTCAACTTCCCCAATATTAACTGGGATAGTCAGAGTGTGAAAGGCTTAGAGGGTGAGGAATTCTTAAAGTGCATCCAGGAGAGCTTTTGGAGCCAGGATGTAGAAAGTCCTACAAGAGAGGGGGTGGTACTGGACCTAATTCTAGGGAATGTAGCCGGGCAAGTGGTAGATGTGTCAGTAGGAGAGCATTTTGGTGACAGTGACCATAATTTGGTGAGATTTAAGGTAGTCATGGAAAAGGACAAAGATGGACCGGAAATAAAGGTTCTAAATTGGGGGAAGGCCGATTTTAATATGATAAGGCAGGATCTGGCCAAAATGGACTGGGATCAGCTACTTGTAGGAAAATCCACTTCAGAGCAATGGGAGTCTTTCAGAAAGGAAATAGAGAGAGTACAACGCAACATGTTCCCGTAAAGGTCAAGGGTGGGACCAACAAGCCCAGGGAACCCTGGATGTCAAGGGATATACAAGAATGGATTAGGAAAGAAAGGGAGGCTTTTGGCAGATACAAATGACTAAAAACAGTGGAAGCCCTAGAGGAGTATAGAAAGTGCAGGGGGGTACTTAAAAAATAAATTAGGAGAGCGAAGAGGAGGCATGAAAAAACACTGGCGGGCAAAATAAAGGAAAATCCCAAGGTGTTTTATAAGTATATTAAGGGCAAGAGGATAACCAGGGAAAGAGTAGGGCCCATTAGGGACCAAAGTGGCAATCTGTGTGTAGAGCCGGAAGATGTAGGTGAGGTTTTAAATGAATATTTTGCATCTGTGTTCACTATGGAGAAGGGTGATGTAGGCATAGAAATCAGGCAGGGGGATTGTGATATACTTGGACAAATTAGTATTGAGAGGGAGGAGGTACTAGCGGTTTTAGCAGGCTTAAAAGTGGATAAATCCCCAGGCCCTGACGGGATGTATCCCAGGCTGCTGTGTGAGGCAAGAGAGGAGATTGCAAGGACTCTGACACAAATTTTCAGAACCTCTCTGGCCACAGGGGAGGTGTCAGAGGACTGGAGGACAGCTAATGTAGTACCATTATTCAAGAAGGGTAGTAGGGATAAACCAGGGAATTACAGGCCAGTGAGCCTAACATCAGTGGTCGGGAAATTATTGGAAAAAATTCTGAGGTACAGAATTAGTCTCCACTTGGAAAGGCAAGGATTAATCAAGGATAGTCAGCATGGCTTTGTCAGGGGGAGATCATGTCTGACCAATTTGATTGAATTTTTCGAGGGGGTGACTAGGTGTGTGGATGAGGGTAGTGCAGTTGATGTGGTCTACATGGACTTCAGTAAGGCTTTTGACAAAGTCCCACATGGGAGACTGGTCAAGAAGGTAAGAGCCCATGGGATCCAGGGCAATTTGGCACTTTGGATCCAAAATTGGCTGAGTGGCAGGAGGCAGAGGGTGATGGTCGAAGGTTGTTTTTGTGACTGGAAGCCTGTGTCCAGTGGTGTACCGCAGGGGTCCTTTGCTGTTTGTAGTGTACATTAATGATTTAGATATGAATGTAGGAGGTATGATCAGTAAGTTCGCAGATGACACGAAAATTGATGGAGTGGTAAATAGCGAGGAGGGAAGCCTCAGGCTACAGGACGATATAGATGGGATGGTTAGATGGGCAGAACAGTGGCAAATGGAATTTAACTCTGAAAAGTGTGAGGTGATGCATTTTGGGAGACAAACAAGGCAAGGGAATACACAATGAATGGTAGGACCCTAGGAAGGACAGGATCAGAGGGACCTTGGTGTGCATGTACATAGATCCCTGAAGGCTGCAGGACAGGTAGATAAGGTGGTTAAAAAGGCATATGGGATACTTGCCTTCATTAGCCGAGGCATAGAATATAAGAGCAGGGAGGTTATGATGGAGCTGTACAAAACGCTAGTTAGGCCACAGCTGGAATACTGTGTGCAGTTCTGGTCGCCACACTATAGGAAGGATGTGATTGCATTAGAGAGGGTGCAGAGGAGATTCACCAGGATGTTACCTGGGCTGGAGCGCTTCAGCTATGAAGAGAGACTGGACAGGCTGGGGTTGTTTTCCTTCGAGCAGAGAAGGCTGAGGGGGGACCTGATTGAGGTGTACAAAATTATGAGGGGCATAGATAGGGTAGATAGAAAGGAACTTTTTCCCTTAGTAGAGGGGTCAATAACCAGGGGGCATAGTTTCAAGGTAAGGGGCAGGAGGTTTAGAGGGGATTTGAGGAAAAACTTTTTCACCCGGAGGGTGGTTGGAATCTGGAACTCACTGCCTGAAAGGGTGGTAGAGGCAGGAACCCTCACAACATTCAAGAAACATTTAGATGAGCACTTGAAACGCCATAGCATACAAGGCTACGGACCAAGTGCTGGAAAATGGGATTAGAATAGACAGGGCTTGATGGCCGGCGCGGACACGATGGGCCAAAGGGCCTCTTTCTGTGCTGTATAAATCTATGGGGGAAAAATTCAGTTGGTTGCGCCTCCCGTTAGTGCCTTAAGAGGGCGCTAATGGGGCGCAAAGCAACTATCGCCCGGGCGCAGCGATGTTTGCGCCGCTCGCGAAATTAACTAGACATTTTGTGGCGGCGCTAAACACTACCGCCACGATCTCCTGCGCCGGCAGATCGTGACGTCAGTCGAGTGCGCAACGCCCCGGTAGCGCCCCGGTGCGGATATTGAGTGGCGCCCCCTGACTTACCGCCTGCCGCTAGCAACGACAGGTTGAGGGGAGCGTTTTGGAGTCAGGAAGGGACTGGGGGAGCGCTATTTAAAGGCGACCGTTTCCTGCCTTTTTTTGTTGGTGACATTTTTGAACCACGCATTCTGAGAGAGAGAGAGAGAGAGAGAGACTTCTGGAGAGATTCAACGCTGTGTGAAGGAGTTTTGGGTACTGAGCAGCACTTTGCAGGTTCATTTTGATTTGCCCTTGTATCGATTTAGAAGAGACTGTGGGGGCTGCACTCTGAGCTCTTTCCCTGGGACTCTCCATTGTTCTTTCCAGCAGATTTGATGTACAGGTCTCTCCAGGCCGAGATTCAAGGCTGCAATGAGCAGGATGTGGATGGAAAGCAAGATCAACCCTCCCCTTTAAGAACTGGCCGGGGCCATTGTGTCTGTGTTCCATTGCTGCCTGACATCACATGAGCTTCGCCAGCGCTCTGAGTTAGCGCCTCGCTGCTCGGCCTTTGCACCTTAAGACAGGTGTGTAGCGCCTGATTTAGCGCTTCAATCACCTCCAGGGGCGATAAAAGTCAAGTTTGCAGTCGGAGGCGATAATTAGGGCCAGGCGCTAATCTTTGCGCCCGGCCGATAATTGCGCCCCAAATGGGGCGATACTGAATTTCTCCCCCATGACTCTTTGAGATGGGTGAACGGGACTTGGTGCGAGTTAGGAAATGGACAGCAGAGTTTCGGTTAAGCTAAATTTTCTGGAGGGTGGAAGATGGGAGGCTGGCTAGGAGAGGGTTGGAATAGTCAAGTCAAGTCTAGAGGTAATGAAAGCATCGATAGGATTTCAGCGACAGATGGACTGAGGCTGGAGCGGAGACGGGCGATATTACAGAGGTAGAAGTAGGCGGACTCAAAGTTGCCCAGATGCAAAGCTTCCCTGGAAGCTGATTCACAAAATGGTTACTCACAGGCCCCTCTGCTGTGTCTGAACTATCACCCCAGTTTCCCAGGTCAGAAATTCCATGGTGAAAGTTCAAATCTGACCCAGGAGGAAGGCCATTGTCATCTTACGTGTGGTAATCCAGCTGGCCCATTAGAGGGAGGCTGCAAACGAGGCCTTTAATCACTTGCCTCCAGATCTCCAGAGTACCAGAGATTAGGGGGGAGAAATTCGGTATCGCTCCGTTTGGGGTGCAATTATCGGCCGGGCGCAAAGTTTAGCGCCTGGTGCTAATTATCGCCTCCGACAACAAACTTGGCTTCTATCACCCCTGGAGGTGATTGGAGCGCAAAATCAGGCGCTGCACACCTCTCTTAAGGCGCTAACGCCGAGGAGCGAGGCGCTACCTCAGAGCGCTGGTGAAGCTCATGTGATGTCAGTCAGCAATGGAACACACACACAATGGTGCCGGCCAGTTCTTAAAGGGGAGGGTTGATCTTGCTCTCCATCCACACCCGACTCATTGCAGCCTTAAATCTCGGCCTGGAGAGACCTGTACATCAATTCTGCTGGAAAGAACAATGGAGAGGCCCAGGGAAAGAGCTCAGAGTGCAACCCCCACACTCTCCTCTAAATCGATGCAATGAACGTCAACTCAAAATGAACCTGCAAAGTGCTGCTCAGTACACAAAACTCCTCCTTGAATCTCTCCAGAAGTCTCTTTCTCTCTCAGAATGCGTGGTGCAAGAATGGCCGCCTATAAATAGCGCTCCCCCAGTCCCTTCCTGACTGTAAAACGCTCCCCTCAGCCTGTCATTGCTAGCGGCAGGCGGTAAGGCAGGGGGCGCCACTCAATATCCAATCCGGGGCGATGCACACTCGACTGACGTCACGATCTGCGGGCGCAGGAGATCGTGGCGGTAGTGTTTAACACCGCCACAAAATGTCTGGTCAATTTCGCAAGCGGCGCAAACATCGCCGTGCCCGGGCGCCAGATGCTTTGCACCCCGTTAGCGCGCGAAGAGGATGCTAACGGGAGGCGCAAAGCAACCAAATTTTTCCCCCTAGGAGTTACTGTACGGGTGGTGACTGGGCTGCTGCCTGTCCAATGACAGAAGGATTACTCAATGACAATGGTCAAAGAACATCTGTGGTGTGAGCGGGTGAGCGACCCACGATAAACCCAAGAGCATACCCCACATATCACAAGCAATGGCATTCGCAGGGTTTAGAATAATCACAGCACCATTAAATTCAAAACAATTTCACAACGGATAATCGCACTCATGCACTGTGGAGAGGAGGTGGAGTAAGAACATTGCCCAACGCTCTGATTGCACAGTATCCGTTTAACCATAATTATTTATCTAGTCTCTACACTTCTGCTTTTCTTTGTTTCCGGTTTACCTCTACTTTTGAGTTATTTCCCCATCTGAAAATGACAGCAAAGACAAGAGCTGTACTATCAGCTGACAGACAGTCCAAGTGCAACTTGACAAGGCTGTAAGGACTGTCAGAGGTAACAGTCACATTACTGACTCCTCCATCCCACCTACTGCATATCAAACAATGTGCACCGTGCAGACGGTATACAAGACTCTGGAGTGGAAATCAAGAGCCCACGTTCAATGACTGGATGGGGATGGGTGTGTGTGTGAAAGGGAGGGAGTTGGATGGGGTACAGTGTGTGTGTGAAAGGGGGGGAGTTGGAAGGGGTACAGTGTCTGTGTGAAAGTGTGGGGAGTTGGATGGGGTACAGGGTGTGTGAAAGGGTGGGGAGTTGGATGGGTTACAGTGCGTGTGTGAGAGGGTGGGGAGTTGGATGGGGCACAGTGTGTGTGAGAGGGTGGGGAGTTGGATGGGGTACAGTGTGTGTGAGAGAGTGGGGAGTTGGATGGGGTACAGTGTGTGTGTGAGGGTGGGGAGTTGGATGGGGTACAGTGTGTGTGTGAGAGGGTGGGGCGGTGGATGGGGTACAGTGTGTGTGTGAAAGGGTGGGGACTTGGTTGGGGTACAGTGTGTGTGAGAGTGTGGGGAGTTGGATGGGGTACAGTGTGTGTGAGAGGGTGGGGCGTTGGATGGGGTACAGTGTGTGTGAGGGTGGGGAGTTGGATGGGTTACAGTCTGTGAGGGTGAGGAGTTGGATGGGGTACAGTGTGTGTGAGAGGGTGGAGAGTTGGATGGGGTACAGTGTGTGTGAAAGGGTGGGGAGTTGGATGGGGTACAGTGTGTGTGAGAGGGTGGAGCGTTGGATGGGGTACAGTGTGTGTGAGAGGGTGGGGAGTTGGATGGGGTACAGTGTGTGTGAGAGCGTGGGACGTTGGTTGGGGTACAGTGTGTGTGAGGGTGGGGAGTTGGATGGGGTACAGTGTGTGAGGGTGGGGAGTTGGATGGGGTACAGTGTGTGTGAGAGGGTGGGGAGTTGGATGGGGTACAGTGTGTGTGAGAGGGTGGGGAGTTGGATAGGGTACAGTGTGTGTGAGAGGGTGGGGAGTTGGATGGGGTACAGTGTGTGTGCATGGGTGGGGAGTCGTGTGGGGTACAGTGTATGTGAGAGGGTGGGGAGTTGAATGGGGTACAGTGTGTGTGAAAGGGTGGGGATTTGGATGGGGTACAGTGTGTGTGAAAGGTTGGGGAGTTGGATGGGGTACAGTGTGTGTGTGAGGGTGGGGAGTTGGATTGGGTACAGTGTGTGTGAGAGGGTGGGGAGTTGGATGGGGTACAGTGTGTGTGAGAGGGTGGGGAGTTGGATAGGGTACAGTGTGTGTGAGAGGGTGGGGAGTTGGATGGGGTACAGTGTGTGTGCCAGGGTGGGGAGTTGGATGGGGTACAGTGTGTGTGCATGGGTGGGGAGTCGTGTGGGGTACAGTGTATGTGAGAGGGTGGGGAGTTGGATGGGGTACAGTGTGTGTGAAAGGGTGGGGATTTGGATGGGGTACAGTGTGTGTGAAAGGTT
This sequence comes from Squalus acanthias, assembly GCA_030390025.1. Taxonomy (NCBI): domain Eukaryota; kingdom Metazoa; phylum Chordata; class Chondrichthyes; order Squaliformes; family Squalidae; genus Squalus; species Squalus acanthias. The sequence continues at coordinate 16,295 of JASTWF010001573.1, forward strand.
GGGGAGTTGGATGGGGTACAGTGTGTGTGAGTGAGTGGGGAGTTGGATGGGGTACAGTGTGTGTGAGAGGGTGGGGAGTTGGATGGGGTACAGTGTGTGTGAAAGGGTGGGGAGTTGGAGGGGGTACAGTGTGTGTGTGAAAGGGTGGGGAGTTGGATGGGGTACAGTGTGTGAAGGGTGGGGAGTTGGATGGGGTACAGTGTGTGTGTGAAAGGGTGGGGAGTTAGATGGGGTACAGTGTGTGTGTGAAAGGGTTGGGAGTTGGATGGGGTACAGTGTGTGTGTGAGGGTGGGGAGTTGGATGGGGTACAGTGTGTGTGAGAGGGTGGGGAGTTGGATGGATACATTGTGTGTGAGGGTGGGGAGCTGGATGGGGTACAGTGTGTGGTAGGGTGGGGAGTTGGATAGGGTACAGTTTGTGTGTGAGGGTGGGGAGTTGGATGGGGTACAGTGTGTGTGAGGGTGGGGAGTTGGATGGGGTACAGTGTGTGTGAGGGTGGGGAGTTGGATGGGGTACAGTGTGTGTGTGAAAGGGTGGGGAGTTGGATGGGGTACAGTGTGTGTGAGTGTTGGGAGTTGGATGGGGTACAGTGTGTGTGTGAAAGGGTGGGGAGTTGGATGGGGTACAGTGTGTGTGAGAGGGTGGGGAGTTGGATGGGGTACAGTGTGTGAGAGGGTGGGGCGTTGGATGGGGTACAGTGTGTGTGAGAGGGTGGGGCGTTGGATGGGGTACAGTGTGTGTGTGAGGGTGGGGAGTTGGATGGGGTACAGTGTGTGTGAGAGGGTGGGGTGTTGGATGGGGTACAGTGTGTGTGAGAGGGTGGGGAGTTGGATGGGGTACAGTGTGTGAGAGGGTGGGGCGTTGGATGGGGTACAGTGTGTGTGAGAGGGTGGGGCATTGGATGGGGTACAGTGTGTGTGTGAAAGGGTGGGGAGTTGGATGGGGTACAGTGTGTGTGAGAGGGTGGGGAGTTGGATGGGGTACAGTGTGTGTGAGAGGGTGGGGCGTTGGATGGGGTACAGTGTGTGTGAGGGTGGGGAGTTGGATGGGGTACAGTGTGTGAGGGTGGGGAGTTGGATGGGGTATAGTGTGTGTGAGAGGGTGGGGAGTTGGATGGGGTACAGTGTGTGTGAGGGTGGGGAGTTGGATGGGGTACAGTGTGTGTGTGAGAGGGTGGGGCGTTGGATGGGGTACAGTGTGTGAGAGGGTGGGGTGTTGGATGGGGTACAGTGTGTGTGAGAGGGTGGGGAGTTGGATGGGGTACAGTGTGTGTGAGAGGGTGGGGAGTTGGATGGGGTACAGTGTGTGTGAGAGGGTGGGGAGTTGGATGGGGTACAGTGTGTGTCAGGGTGGGGAGTTGGATGGGGTACAGTGTGTGTGAAAGGGTGGGGAGTTGGAGGGGGTACAGTGTGTGTGTGAAAGGGTGGGGAGTTGGATGGGGTACAGTGTGTGAAAGGGTGGGGAGTTGGATGGGGTGCAGTGTGTGTGTGAAAGGGTGGGGAGTTGGATGGGGTACAGTGTGTGTGTGAAAGGGTTGGGAGTTGGATGGGTAACAGTGTGTGTGTGAGGGTGGGGAGTTGGATGGGGTACAGTGTGTGTGAGAGGGTGGGGAGTTGGATGGAATACAGTGTGTGTGAGGGTGGGGAGCTGGATGGGGTACAGCGTGTGTTAGGGTGGGGAGTTGGATAGGGTACAGTTTGTGTGTGAGGGTGGGGAGTTGGATGGGGTACATTGTGTGTGAGGGTGGGGAGTTGGATGGGGTACAGTGTGTGTGAGGGTGGGGAGTTGGATTTGGTACAGTGTGTGTGTGAAAGGGTGGGGAGTTGGATGGGGTACAGTGTGTGTGAGTGTTGGGAGTTGGATGGGGTACAGTGTGTGTGTGAAAGGGTGGGGAGTTGGATGGGGTACCGTGTGTGTGAGAGAGTGGGGAGTTGGATGGGGTACAGTGTGTGTGTGAGGGTGGGGAGTTGGATGTGGTACAGTGTGTGTGAGAGGGTGGGGAGTTGGATGGGGTACAGTGTGTGTGAGAGGGTGGGGAGTTGGATGGGGTACAGTGTGTGTGAGAGAGTGGGGAGTTGGATGGGGTACAGTGTGTGTGTGAGGGTGGGGAGTTGGATGGGGTACAGTGTGTGTGTGAGAGGGTGGGGCGGTGGATGGGGTACAGTGTGTGTGTGAAAGGGTGGGGACTTGGATGGGGTACAGTGTGTGTGAGAGGGTGGGGAGTTGGATGGGGTACAGTGTGTGTGAGAGGGTGGGGCGTTGGATGGGGTACAGTGTGTGTGAGGGTGGGGAGTTGGATGGGTTACAGTCTGTGAGGGTGAGGAGTTGGATGGGGTACAGTGTGTGTGAGAGGGTGGAGAGTTGGATGGGGTACAGTGTGTGTGAAAGGGTGGGGAGTTGGATGGGGTACAGTGTGTGTGAGAGGGTGGGGCGTTGGATGGGGTACAGTGTGTGTGAGAGGGTGGGGAGTTGGATGGGGTACAGTGTGTGTGAGAGCGTGGGACGTTGGTTGGGGTACAGTGTGTGTGAGGGTGGGGAGTTGGATGGGGTACAGTGTGTGAGGGTGGAGGAGTTGGATGGGGTACAGTGTGTGTGAGAGGGTGGGGAGTTGGATGGGGTACAGTGTGTGTGAGGGTGGGGAGTTGGATGGGTACAGTGTGTGTGTGAGAGGGTGGGGCATTGGATGGGGTACAGTGTGTGAGAGGGTGGGGTGTTGGATGGGGTACAGTGTGTGTGAGAGGGTGGGGAGTTGGATGGGGTACAGTGTGTGTGAGAGGGTGGGGAGTTGGATAGGGTACAGTGTGTGTGAGAGGGCGGGGAGTTGGATGGGGTACAGTGTGTGTGCCAGGGTGGGGAGTTGGATGGGGTACAGTGTGTGTGCATGGGTGGGGAGTCGTGTGGGGTACAGTGTGTGTGAAAGGGTGGGGATTTGGATGGGGTACAGTGTGTGTGAAAGGTTGGGGAGTTGGATGGGGTACAGTGTGTGTGAGAGAGTGGGGAGTTGGATGGGGTACAGTATGTGTGAGGGTGGGGACTTGGATGGGGTACAGTGTGTGTGAGAGGGTGGGGAGTTGGATGGGGTGCAGTGTGTGTGAGAGAGTGGGGAGTTGGATGGGGTACAGTGTGTGTGTGAGGGTGGGGAGTTGGATGGGGTACAGTGTGTGTGAGAGGGTGGGGAGTTGGATGGGGTACAGTGTGTGTCAGGGTGGGGAGTTGGATGGGGTACAGTGTGTGTGAAAGGGTGGGGAGTTGGAGGGGGTACAGTGTGTGTGTGAAAGGGTGGGGAGTTGGATGGGGTACAGTGTGTGAAAGGGTGGGGAGTTGGATGGGGTACAGTGTGTGTGAAAGGGTGGGGAGTTAGATGGGGTACAGTGTGTGTGTGAAAGGGTTGGGAGTTGGATGGGGTACAGTGTGTGTGTGAGGGTGGGGAGTTGGATGGGGTACAGTGTGTGTGAGAGGGTGGGGAGTTGGATGGAATACAGTGTGTGTGAGGGTGGGGAGTTGGATGGGGTACAGTGTGTGTTAGGGTGGGGAGTTGGATAGGGTACAGTTTGTGTGTGAGGGTGGGGAGTTGGATGGGGTACAGTGTGTGTGAGGGTGGGGAGTTGGATGGGGTACAGTGTGTGTGAGGGTGGGGAGTTGGATGGGGTACAGTGTGTGTGTGAAAGGCTGGGGAGTTGGATGGGGTACAGTGTGTGTGAGTGTTGGGAGTTGGATGGGGTACAGTGTGTGTGTGAAAGGGTGGGGAGTTGGATGGGGTACAGTGTGTGTGAGAGGGTGGGGAGTTGGATGGGGTACAGTGTGTGTGTGAGGGTGGGGAGTTGGATGGGTACAGTGTGTGTGAGAGGGTGGGGAGTTGGATGGGGTACAGTGTGTGTGAGAGGGTGGGGAGTTGGATGGGGTACAGTGTGTGAGATGGTTTGGCGTTGGATGGGGTACAGTGTGTGTGAGAGGGTGGGGCGGTGGATGGGGTACAGTGTGTGTGTGAAAGGGTGGGGACTTGGATGGGGTACAGTGTGTGTGAGAGGGTGGGGAGTTGGATGGGGTACAGTGTGTGTGAGAGGGTGGGGCGTTGGATGGGGTACAGTGTGTG
>JASTWF010001573.1:20588-43088 GCA_030390025.1 Squalus acanthias
GGGGGGAGGGGAGAGTGTGAGTGGGGGAGGGGAGAGTGAGTGCGGGAGGGTCCCGTGAGGTAAATGTTCTTTATTTGGATGGGGCAGTGGTGAGGTTTTGGAATCGGTACGTGACTTCAAGTTAATCCGTGTTGGTCTGGTTGGCCTGTTGATAATCCCCATTGTTTTTTCTTTATTTTTCGTTTGATGATCGTTCAGTCATCACGTGCAAATGGGTTTATAAATGAAGCACCATGAAGAACCGATGTCCTAGGGGGAGTGTTTGCGAGTGCTGTTGGGGAGCGTTTAAACTAAAATGGCAGGGGTTTGGGAACCTGTGCAGGGAGACAGAGGAAAGGGTAGTAAGGATAGATACAAAAGACAGGAAGGAGAAAAGCAAAAGTGGAAGGCAGAGAAATCAAGGGTGTAAATCAAACAGGGCCACAGTAAATAATAATTCTAAAAGGACTAAGAGTGCTAAAAAATCAAGCCTGAAGGCTTTGTGTCTTAATGCAAGGAGCATTCGTAATAAGGTGGATGAATTAGCTGCGCAAATAGATGTAAACGGATATGATATAATTGGGATTACGGAGACATGGCTCCAGGATGACCAAGTCTGGGAATTCAACATCCAGGGGTATTTAATATTCAGGAAGGACAGGAAAAAAGGAAAAGGAGGTGGGGTAGCATTTCTGGTTAAAGAGGAGATTAACACAATTGTAAGGAAGGATATTAGCTCTGATGATGTGGAATCTGTATGGGTAGAGCTGAGAAATACCATGGGGCAGAAAACGTTAGTGGGACTTGCATACAGACCCCCAAACAGTAATGCTGAGGTTGGGGATGGCATTAAACGGGAAATTAGAGATGCGTGCAATAAGGGCACAGCAGTTATCATGGGTGACTTTAATCTACATATAGATTGGGCTAACCAAATTAGTAACAATACTGTGGAGGAGGAATTCCTAGAGTGTATACGGGATGGTTTCCTGGACCAATATGTCGAGGAACCAACTAGAGATCAGGTCATCTTAGACTGGGTATTGTGTAATGAGAAAGGATTAATTAGCAATCTTGTTGTGTGAGGCCCCTTGGGGAGGAGCGATCATAATATGATAGAATTCTTCATTAAAATGGAGAGCGAAGTAGTTGACTCAGAGACTACGTTCCTGAATTTAAATAAAGGAAACTACGATGATATGAGGCACGAGTTGGCTAGGATGGATTGGGGAACGTTACTTAAAGGGTTGACGGTGGATAGGCAATGGCAAACATTTAAAGATCGCATGGATGAACTACAGAATTTGTTCATCCCTGTTTGGCATAAAAATAAAACAAAAAAGGTGACTCAACCGTGGCTAACAAGGAAAATTAGGGATAGCATAAGATCCAAGAAGAGGACATATAATTTGGCCAGAAAAAGCAGCAAACCTGAGGATTGGGAGCAGTTTAGGATTCAGCAAAGGAGGACAAAGGGATTAATTAAGAGGGGGAAAATAGATTATGAGAGTAAGCTTGCAGGGAACATAAAAACTGACTGTAAAAGCTTCTATAGATATGTGAAGAGAAAAAGATTGGTGAAGTCAAGCGTAGGTTCCTTGCAGTCAGAATCAGGAGAATTTATAATGGGGAACAAAGAAATCGCAGACCAATTAAATACATACTTTGGTTCTGTCTTCACAAAGGAGGACACAAATAACCTCCCAGAGATTTCGGGGAACATAGGGTCTAATGACAGGGAGGAATTGAATGAAATCACCATTTGTAGGGAAATGGTGTCAGGGAAATTGACGGGATTGAAGGCCGATAAATCCCCAGGGCCTGATAATCTACATCCTAGGGTACTTTTGGAAGTGGCCCTAGAAATAGTAGATGCATTGCTGGTCATCTTTCAAAATTCTATAGACTCTGGAACAGTTCCCATGGATTGGAGGATAGTTAATGTAACCCCACTATTTAAAAAAGGTGGTAGAGAGAAAACAGGGAATTTTCAACCGGTAAGTCTGACATCGGTAGTGGTGAAAATGCTAGAGTCCATTATAAAAGATGTAATAGCAGAGCACTTGGAAAACAGTGACAGGATCGGACAAAGTCAACATGGATTTACAAAAGGTAAATCATGCTTGACTAATCTACTGGAATTTTTTGAGGATGTAACTGGTAGAATAGATAAGGGAGAACCAGTGGATGTGGTGTATTTGGACTTTCAGAAGGCTTTCGATAAGGTCCCGCATAAGAGATTAGCGTGCAAAGTTAAAGCACACCGGATTGGGGGTAAGGTACTGTCTTGGATAGAGAACTGGTTGGCAGACAGGAAGCAAAGAGTTGGAATAAATGGGTCTTTTTCCGAGTGGCAGGCAGTGACTAGTGGGGTACCGCAGGGATCGGTGCTAGGACCCCAGTTATTCACAATATATATTAAAGATCTAGACGAGGGAACTAGATGTAATATCCCCATCAGGGCTGCCGGGCCCCATGATCCGCCAAATGAGGGGAGTCCAGGGGCTCCCCATGACAACCTAGAATGTCCACATTACATAGAAACATAGAAGATAGGAGCAGGAGTACGCCATTCGGCCCCTCGAGCCTGTTCCGCCATTTAATGAGATCATGGCTGATCATCCAAATTCAGTACCCTGTCCCTGCTTTCTCCCCATATCCCTTGATCCCTTTAGCCTTAAAAAATATATCTAACTCCTTGAATATATTTAATGAATTGGTCTCAACTGCCTTCTGTGGTAGAGAATTCCACAGGTTCACCACCCTCTGGGTGAAGAAATTCCTCCTCATCTCAGTCCTAAATGGCTTACCCCTTATCCTTAGACTGTGACCCCTGGTTCTGGACTCCCCCGCCATCGGGAACATCCTTCCTGCATCTAGTCTGTCTAGTCCTGTTAAAATTTTAAAAGTTTCAATGAGATCCCCTCTCATTCTTCTAAACTCTGGTGAATATAAGCCTAATCGACCCAATCTCTCCTCATACGTCAATCCTGCCATCCCAGGTATCAGTCTGGAGAATCTTCGCTGCACTCTCTCCATGGCAAGAATATCCTTCCTCAGATAAGGCGACCAAAACTGCACACAATACTCAAGGTGTGGTCTCACCAAGGCCCTGTACAACTGCAGCAAGACATCCTTGCTCCTGTACTTGAATCCTCTCGCTATGAAGGCCAACATACCATTTGCCTTCTTACCCGCCTGCTGCACCTGCATGCTTACCTTCAGCGACTGGTGCACAAGGACACCCAGGTCTCGTTGCACTTCCCCTTTTCCCAATCTATTGCCATTCAGATAATAATCTGTCTTCCTGTTTTTGCCACCAAAGTGGATAACCTCGCATTTATCCACATTATACTGCATTTGCCATGCATCTGCCCAATCACCCAACCTGTCCAAATCATACTGGAGTTTCTCGGCATCCTCCTCACAGCACACACGCCCACCCAGCTTTGTGTCGTCTGCAAACTTGGAGATATTACATCCAGTTCCCTCGTCTAGATCTTGAATATATATTGTGAATAACTGGGGTCCTTGCACCGATCCTTGCGGTACCCCACTAGTCACTGCCTGCCACTCGGAAAAAGACCCATTTATTCCAACTCTTTGCTTCCTGTCTGCCAACCAGTTCTCTATCCAAGACAGTACCTTACCCCCAATCCGGTGTGCTTTAACTTTGCACGCTAATCTCTTATGCGGGACCTTATCGAAAGCCTTCTGAAAGTCCAAATACACCACATCCACTGGTTCTCCCTTATCTATTCTACCAGTTACATCCTCAAAAAATTCCAGTAGATTAGTCAAGCATGATTTACCTTTTGTAAATCCATGTTGACTTTGTCCGATCCTGTCACTGTTTTCCAAGTGCTCTGCTATTACATCTTTTATAATGGACTCTAGCATTTTCACCACTACCGATGTCAGACTTACCGGTCGAAAATTCCCTGTTTTCTCTCTACCACCTTTTTTAAATAGTGGGGTTACATTAACTATCCTCCAATCCATGGGAACTGTTCCAGAGTCTATAGAATTTTGAAAGATGACCAGCAATGCATCTACTATTTCTAGGGCCACTTCCAAAAGTACCCTAGGATGTAGATTATCAGGCCCTGGGGATTTATCGGCCTTCAATCCCGTCAATTTCCCTGACACCATTTCCCTACAAATGGTGATTTCATTCAATTCCTCCCTCTCATTAGACCCTATGTTCCCCGAAATCTCTGGGAGGTTATTTGTGTCCTCCTTTGTGAAGACAGAACCAAAGTATGTATTTAATTGGTCTGCGATTTCCTTGTTCCCCATTATAAATTCCCCTGATTCTGACTGCAAGGAACCTACGCTTGACTTCACCAATCTTTTTCTCTTCACATATCTATAGAAGCTTTTACAGTCAGTTTTTATGTTCCCTGCAAGCTTACTCTCATAATCTATTTTCCCCCTCTTAATTAATCCCTTTGTCCTCCTTTGCTGAATCCTAAACTGCTCCCAATCCTCAGGTTTGCTGCTTTTTCTGGCCAAATTATATGTCCTCTCCTTGGATCTTATGCTATCCCTAATTTCCCTTGTTAGCCACGGTTGAGTCACCTTTTTTGTTTTATTTTTATGCCAAACAGGGATGAACAAATTCTGTAGTTCATCCATGCGATCTTTAAATGTTTGCCATTGCCTATCCACCGTCAACCCTTTAAGTAACGTTCCCCAATCCATCCTAGCCAACTCGTGCCTCATATCATCGTAGTTTCCTTTATTTAAATTCAGGAACGTAGTCTCTGAGTCAACTACTTCGCTCTCCATTTTAATGAAGAATTCTATCATATTATGATCGCTCCTCCCCAAGGGGCCTCACACAACAAGATTGCTAATTAATCCTTTCTCATTACACAATACCCAGTCTAAGATGACCTGATCTCTAGTTGGTTCCTCGACATATTGGTCCAGGAAACCATCCCGTATACACTCTAGGAATTCCTCCTCCACAGTATTGTTACTAATTTGGTTAGCCCAATCTATATGTAGATTAAAGTCACCAATGATAACTGCTGTGCCCTTATTGCACGCATCTCTAATTTCCCGTTTAATGCCATCCCCAACCTCAGCATTACTGTTTGGGGGTCTGTATGCAAGTCCCACTAACGTTTTCTGCCCCATGGTATTTCTCAGCTCTACCCATACAGATTCCACATCATCAGAGCTAATATCCTTCCTTACAATTGTGTTAATCTCCTCTTTAACCAGAAATGCTACCCCACCTCCTTTTCCTTTTTTCCTGTCCTTCCTGAATATTAAATACCCCTGGATGTTGAATTCCCAGACTTGGTCATCCTGGAGCCATGTCTCCGTAATCCCAATTATATCATATCCGTTTACATCTATTTGCGCAGCTAATTCATCCACCTTATTACGAATGCTCCTCGCATTAAGACACAAAGCCTTCAGGCTTGATTTTTTAGCACTCTTAGTCCTTTTAGAATTATTATTTACTGTGGCCCTGTTTGATTTACACCCTTGATTTCTCTGCCTTCCACTTTTGCTTTTCTCCTTCCTGTCTTTTGTTTCTATCCTTACTACCCTTTCCTCTGTCTCCCTGCACAGGTTCCCAAACCCCTGCCATTTTAGTTTAAACGCTCCCCAACAGCACTAGCAAACACTCCCCCTAGGACATCGGTTCTTCATGGTGCTTCATTTATAAACCCATTTGCACGTGATGACTGAACGATCATCAAACGAAAATAAAGAAAAAACAATGGGGATTATCAACAGGCCAACCAGACCAACACGGATTAACTAGAAGTCACGTTCCGATTCTGTCTGTGGCTGTTGTCCAGCTTTGGCCCTCTAAGTGTTTGTGAGGGTATCTGTTTATTGAGTTGTCCTGGTTGAAGACCCTTCTTAAATGTCTGGTTTCAACATCGATTGAATGGATTCACTTGGTGCCAAGTCCACAGTCCCTTGCGTCAATGAAGCTTTGCTTTGCTCAAAGGCTGTTACGTCATTGGTTTGATGTGGAGAAATTTGTTGTACGATATTGAACCAAGCGATGACCATCTGTGCTGTCATCTCCAGGCCACTTTCTAACTGACCAGAGACAGGAGGAGGGTGGTGCCCGTCCGCAGAATGTTTCAGAATCTCTGTACCAGTCCCAAAACCTACAGCAGCAAGTTGAGGTTGAAGATGAGGAAAAGCAACAGTTTGCCACACTGATGGAGAGACTGGGAGCCAGCACCATCATTGAAGAGTAAGTGGATTCGTCAGTGATTACACCAGCCGGCCAAGGCTCTGTCAGTAACTGCAACTTACTGTTCTATTCCAAGGGAGGATGTTTACAGCAGATGGAATGATATTCACTGCAGTGCATTTGTCTGATTAAAAGCCACAAATTGTTAGTGGAAATTCTCTGAGGGTGGTAACTGGAGAGCTGACGTATATTTCGTTTGCATTGTTCTATCGGCCAAGGCTGGGAGTCGGTAAGAAGAATTCCCCATGGTACGGACTGAGAGTGTTACAGTGAGTGGTGTGGGGTATATCAGAGTGTTACAGTGAGGGATGTGGGGTATATCAGAGTGTTACAGTGAGTGGTGTGGGGTATATCAGAGTGTTACAGTGAGGGATGTGGGGTATATCAGAGTGTTACAGTGAGTGGTGTGGGGTATATCAGTGTTATAGTGAGTGGTGTGGGGTATATCAGAGTGTTAGAGTGAGTGGTGTGGGGTATATCAGTGTTATAGTGAGTGGTGTGGGGTATATCAGAGTGTTACAGTGAGTGGTGTGGGGTATATCAGTGTTATAGAGAGTGGTGTGGGGTATATCAGAGTGTTACAGTGAGTGGTGTGGGGTATATCAGAGTTATAGTGAGTGGTGTGGGGTATATTAGAGTATTACAGTGAGGGGTGTGGGGTATAAGAGTGTTACAGTGAGGGGTGTGGGGTATATCAGAGTGTTACAGTGAGGGGTGTGGGGTATATCAGAGTGTTACAGTGAGAGGTGTGGGGTATATCAGTGTTACAGTGAGGGGTGTGGGGTATATCAGAGTATTACAGTGAGGTTTGTGGGGTATATCAGAGTGTTACAGTGAGGGGTGTGGGGTATGTCAGTGTTACAGTGAGGGGTGTGGGGTATATCAGAGTGTTACAGTGAGGGGTGTGGGGTATATCAGAGTGTTACAGTGAGGGGTGTGGGGTATATCAGAGTGTTACAGTGAGGGGTGTGGGGTATATCAGTGTGTTACAGTGAGGGGTGTGGGGTATATCAGATAGTGTTACAGTGAGTGGTGTGGGGTATATCAGAGTATTACAGTGAGGTGTGTGGGGTATATCAGAGTGTTACAGTGAGGGGTGTGGGGTATATCAGTGTGTTACAGTGAGGGGTGGGGGGTATATCAGAGTGTTACAGTGAGGGGTGTGGGGTATATCAGAGTGTTACAGTGAGGTGTGTTGGGTGTATCAGAGTGTTACAGTGAGGAGTGTGGGGTATATTAGTGTTACAGTGAGGTGTGCGGGGGAAATCAGTGTGTTACAGTGAGGGGTGTGGGGTATATCAGAGTGTTACAGTGAGGGTTGTGGGGTATATGATTGTGTTACAGTGAGGGGTGTGGGGTATATCAGAGTGTTACAGTGAGGGTTGTGGGGTATATGATTGTGTTACAGTGAGGGGTGTGGGGTATATCAGAGTGTTACAGTGAGGGGTGTGGGGTATATCAGAGTGTTACAGTGAGGGGTGTGGGGTACATCAGAGTGTTACAGTGAGGGGTGTGAGGTATATCAGAGTGTTACAGTGAGGGGTGTGGGGTATATCAGTGTTACAGTGAGGGGTGTGGGGTATATCAGAGTGTTACAGTGAGGTGTGTGGGGTATATCAGAGTGTTACAGTGAGGGTTGTGGGGTATATGAGTGTGTTACAGTGAGGGGTGTGGGGTATATCAGAGTGTTACAGTGAGGGATGTGGGGTATATCAGAGTGTTACAGTGAGTGGTGTGGGGTATATCAGTGTTATAGTGAGTGATGTGGGGTATTTCAGAGTGTTACAGTGAGTGGTGTGGGGTATATCAGTGTTATAGAGAGTGGTGTGGGGAATATCAGTGTTATAGTGAGTCGTGTGGGGTATCTCAGAGTGTTACAGTGAGTGGTGAGGGGTATATCAGTGTTATAGTGAGTGGTGTGGGGTATATTAGAGTATTACAGTGAGGGGTGTGGGGTATATCAGAGTGTTACAGTGAGGGGTGTGGGGTATATCAGAGTGTTACAGTGAGGTGTGTGGGGCAAATCAGTGTGTTACAGTGAGGGGTGTGGGGTATATCAGAGTGCTACAGTGAGGGTTGTGGGGTGTATGAGTGTGTTACAGTGAGGGGTGTGGGGTATATCAGAGTGTTATAATGAGGGGTGTGGGGTATATCAGAGTGTAACAGTGAGGGGTGTGGGGTATATCAGAGTGTTACAGTGAGGTGTGTGGGGTACATCAGAGTGTTACTATGAGGGATGCAGGTATATCAGAGTGTTACAGTGAGGGGTGTGGGTATATCAGAGTGTTACAGTGAGGGGTGTGCGGTACATCAGAGTGTTACAGTGAGGGGTGTGGGGTATATCAGTGTTCCAGTGAGGGGTGTGGGGTATATCAGAGTGTTACAGTGAGGGGTGTGGGGTACATCAGAGTGTTACAGTGAGGGGTGTGGGGTACATCAGATAGTGTTACAGTGAGTGGTGTGGGGTATATCAGAGTATTACAGTGTGGTGTGTGGGGTATATCAGAGTGTTACAGTGAGGTGTGTTGGGTGTATCAGTGTGTTACAGTGAGGAGTGTGGGGTATATTAGTGTTACAGTGAGGTGTGTGGGGTATATCAGTGTGTTACAGTGAGGGGTATATCAGAGTGTTACAGTGAGGTGTGTGGGGTAAATCAGTGTGTTACAGTGAGGGGTGTGGGGTATATCAGAGTGCTACAGTGAGGGTTGTGGGGTGTATGAGTGTGTTACAGTGAGGGGTGTGGGGTATATCAGAGTGTTATAATGAGGGGTGTGGGGTATATCAGAGTGTTACAGTGAGGTGTGTGGGGTACATCAGAGTGTTACAGTGAGGGATGTAGGTATATCAGAGTGTTACAGTGAGGGGTGTGGGTATATCAGAGTGTTACAGTGAGGGGTGTGCGGTACATCAGAGTGTTACAGTGAGGGGTGTGGGGTATATCAGTGTTCCAGTGAGGGGTGTGGGGTATATCAGAGTGTTACAGTGAGGGGTGTGGGGTACATCAGAGTGTTACAGTGAGGGGTGTGGGGTACATCAGATAGTGTTACAGTGAGTGGTGTGGGGTATATCAGAGTATTACAGTGTGGTGTGTGGGGTATATCAGAGTGTTACAGTGAGGTGTGTTGGGTGTATCAGTGTGTTACAGTGAGGAGTGTGGGGTATATTAGTGTTACAGTGAGGTGTGTGGGGTATATCAGTGTGTTACAGTGAGGGGTATATCAGAGTGTTACAGTGAGGGGTGTGGCTATATCAGAGTGTTACAGTGAGGGGTGTGGGGTATATCAGAGTGTTACAGTGAGGGGTGTGGGGTATATCAGAGTGTGACAGTGAGTGGTAGAACATAGAACATAGAACAGTACAGCACAGTACAGGCCCATCGGCCCTCGATGTTGTGCCGAGCATTGTCCGAGACCAAGATCAAGCTATCACACTCCCTATCACTCGGTTGTGCTCCATGTGCTTATCCAATAACCGCTTGAAAGTTCCTAAAGTGTCCGACTCCACTATCACAGCAGGCAGTCCATTCCACACCCCAACCACTCTCTGAGTAAAGAATCTACCTCGGACATCCCTTCTATATCTCCCTCCATGCACCTTATAGTTATGCCCCCTTGTAACAGCTGCCTCTACCCGAGGAAATAGTCTCTGAACATCCACTCTATCTGTCCCCCTCATCATCTTATAAACCTCTATTAAGTCGCCTCTCAGCCTCCTCCGCTCTAAAGAGAAAAGCCCCAACTCCCTCAATCTTTCCTCATAAGACCTCCCCCCCAAACCAGGCAGCATCCTGGTAAATCTCCTTTGCACTCTTTCTAATGCTTCCACGTCCTTCCTATAGTGAGGTGACCAGAACTGCACACAATATTCCAAATGTGGTCTCACCAAGGTCCTGTACAGTTGCAGCATATCCTCACGGTTCTCAAACTCAAACCCTCTGTTAATAAACGCCAACACACCATAGGCCTTCTTTACTGCTCTATCCACTTGAGTGGCAACCTTCAGAGATCTGTGGATATGAACCCCCAGATCCCTCTGTTCCTCCACGTTCCTCAGAACCCTGCCGTTGACCCTGTAATCCTTATTCAAATTTGCCCTACCAAAATGAATCACCTCGCACTTATCAGGGTTAAATTCCATCTGCCATTTTTCGGCCCAGCTCTGCATCCTATCAATGTCTCTTTGCAGCCTACAACAGCCCTCCACCTCATCCACTGCTCCACCAATCTTGGTGTCATCAGCAAATTTACTGATCCACCCTTCAGTCCCCTCCTCCAAGTCATTGATAAAAATCACAAACAGCAGAGGACCCAGCACCGACCCCTGTGGCACACCGCTGGTAACTGGTCTCCAGTCTGAAAATGCTCCATCCACCACCACCCTCTGCCTTCTATGAGATAGCCAGTTACTTATCCAATCGGCCAAATTTCCCTCTATCCCACAACTCCTTACTTTCTTCATGAGACGACCATGGGGAACCTTATCAAACGCCTTACTAAAATCCATGTATACGACATCAACTGCTCTACCTTCATCTATACACTAAGTTACCTCCTCAAAGAATTCAATCAAATTTGTTAGGCAAGACTTACCCTTCACGAATCCGTGTTGACTATCCCTGATTAAGTTGCCCCTTTCCAAATGGTCATAAATCCTATCCCTCAGGACCTTTTCCATTATCTTACCAACCACCGAAGTAAGACTAACCGGCCTATAATTACCAGGGTCATTCCTATTTCCTTTCTTGAAGAGAGGAACAACATTCGCCACTCTCCAGTCCTCTGGCACCATTCCCGTGGACAGTGAGGACCCAAAGATCAAAGCCAGAGGCTCTGCAATCTCCTCCCTTGCCTCCCAAAGAATCCTAGGATATATCCCATCTGGCCCAGGGGACTTATCGACCCTCAGGTTCTTCAAAATTGCTAAAACATCTTCCCTCAGAACATCTACCACCTCCAGCCTATCCACCTTTATCACACTCTCATCCTCAAGAACATGGCCCCTCTCCTCGGTGAACACTGACGAAAAGTATTCATTCATCACCTCTCCTATCTCTTCTGACTCCATGCACAAGTTCCCACTACTGTCCTTGACCGGCCCTACCCTCACCCTGGTCATTCTTTTATTTCTCACATAAGAGTAAAAGGCCTTGGGGTTTTTCTTGATCCGACCCGCCAAGGACTTCTCATGCCCCCTCCTAGCTCTCCTAAGCTCTTTTTTTAGCTCATTCCTTGCTACCTTGTACCCCTCAATCGACCCAACTGAACCTTGTTTTCTCATCCTTACATACGCTTCCTTTTTCCTCTTGACTAGACATTCAACCTCTTTTGTGAACCATGGTTCTCTCACTCGGCCACTTCCTCCCTGCCTGACAGGGACATACCTATCAAGGACACGCAGTAATTGCTCCATGAGAAAGCTCCACTTTTCGTTTGTGCCTTTCCCTGATAGTTTCTGTTCCCATCTTATACTCCCTAATTCTTGCCTAATCGCATCATAATTACCCCTCCCCCAATTATAAACCCTGCCCTGCCGTATGGCCCTATCCCTCTCCATTGCAATAGTGAAAGTTACCGAATTGTGGTCACTATCTCCAAAGTGCTCTCCCACATACAAATCAAACACTTGGCCCGGTTCATTACCCAGTACCAAATCCAACGTGGCCCCAGCTCTTGTCGGCCTATCCACATATTGTGTCAGGAAACCCTCCTGCACACACTGCAAAAACTATTCCATCCGAACTGTTTGACCTATAAAGGTTCCAATCAATATTTGGAAAGTTGAAGTCACCCATGACAACTACTCTGTGACCTCCACACCTATTCATAATCTGCTTTGCAATTTCTTCCTCCACATCTCTATTACTATTTGGGGGCCTGTAGAAAACTCCTAACAACGTGACCGCTCCTTTCCTATTTCTAACTTCAGCCCATATTACCTCAGACGGCAGATCCCCCTCGAACTGCCTTTCTGCCGCTGTTAAACTATCCTTGATTAACAATGCTACTCCTCCACCTTTCTTACCAACTACCCTACTCTTACTGAAACATCTATACCCCGGAACTTCCAACAACCATTCCTGTCCCTGTTCTAACCATGTCTCCGTAATGGCCACCACATCGTAGTCCCAAGTACCAATCCACGCTCCAAGTTCTCCTACCTTATTCCGGATGCTCCTTGCATTGAAGTAGACACACTTCAAGCCATCTTCCTGTCTGCCGGTACATTCCTGCGACCTTGATACCCTCCTCAGTACCTCCCTACACTCACCACTGGCTCGTGGACTACAGCCCTTTTTCCCATCCCCCTGACAAATTAGTTTAAACCCCCCCGAAGAGCCATAGCAAATTTCCCTCCCAGGATATTGGTGCCCCTCTGGTTCAGGTGCAAACCGTCCTGTTTGTACAGGTCCCACCTTCCCCAGAATGTGCTCCAATTATCCACATAACTGAAACCCTCCCCGCTACACCATCCCTGCAGCCACGTGTTTATCTGCACTCTCTCCCTGTTCCTCAACTCGCTAGCACGTGGCATCGGCAACAAACCAGAAATTACAACATGGTTTGTACTGGCTTTCAGCTTCCAACCAAGCTCCCTAAATTCCTGTTTTAAATCCCCGTCCCTTCTCCTACCTATGTCGTTGGTACCGATGTGTACCACGACTTGTGATTGATCCCCTTCCCCTTTGAGGATTCTGAAAACACGGTCCGAGACGTCACGGACCCTGGCACCCGGGAGGCAACATACCATCCGTGAGTCTCTTTTGCTGCCACAGAACCTCCTATCTGTCCCTCTGACTATTGAGTCCCCAATAACTATTGCTCTCCTGCTCTCCCCCCTTCCCTTCTGAGCCACAGGGACGGACCCAGCGCCGGAGATCCGGTCACCATGGCTTACCACTGGTAAGTCGTCCCCCTCAACAGTATTCAAAGCGGTATACCTGTTACTGAGGGGAACGACCACAGAGGATCCCTGCACTGACTGCTTCCTCCTAGCCCCTCTCACCGTCACCCATCTATCTTCATGCTTTGGAGTAATTACATCCCTGAAGCTTCTATCTATGACCTCCTCTGCCTCCCGAATGATCCGAAGTTCATCCAGCTCCAGCTCCAGTTCCTTAACACGGTTTTCGAGGAGCTGGAGATGGGTGCACTTCCCACAGGTGTAATCAGCAGGGACACCTACGGCGTCCCTCACCTCAAACATTCTGCAGGAGGAAAATTTCACTGCCTCCCCTGCCATCCCCTCCAGCTAACTTGCAGATTAAACTAGAACAAAAAAGAGCATACCTGATAGTCACTCACCTCCTTTAGGTTAGAGGAGGAGGAAGGGTGGGGGACACTACAAGTGTAGTGTCTCGGGTTTAGGAACCGCCCAACTTATATACAGGTAAAAATTAATCACCTACCCAGCAACCACTGCGTCCCGCACTTTAAAGCCTCTGTGGGCCTACCTGGTCGCCGCCGCCTCTTGAGTCCTCCGCCTCGCCGCAGCCGCTCCACCCAGGTCCGCCGCCTCTGTGGGCCTACCTGGTCGCCGCCGCCTCTTGACTCCTCCGCCTCGCCGCAGCCGCTCCACCCAGGTCCGCCGCCTCTGAGGGCCTACCTGGTCGCCGCCGCCTCTTGACTCCTCCGCCTCGCCGCAGCCGCTCCACACAGGTCCGCCGCCTCTGTGTGGGGTTTATCAGAGTGTTACAGTGAGGGGTGTGGGGTATATCAGAATATTACAGTTAGGTGTGTGGGGTATATCAGAGTGTTACAGTGAGGGGTGTGGGGTATATCAGAGTGTTACAGTGGGGGTTGGGGGGTATATCAGAGTGTTACAGTGAGGGGTGTGGGGTATATCAGTGTGTTACAGTGAGGGGTGTGGGGTATATCAGAGTGTCACAGTGAGTGGTGTGGGGTATATCAGTGTGTTACAGTGAGGGGTGTGGGTATATCAGAGTGTTACAGTGAGGGGTGTGGGGTATATCAGAGTGTCACAGTGAGGGGTGTGGGGTATATCAGAGTGTGACAGTGAGTGGTGTGTGGTTTATCAGACTGTTACAGTGAGGGGTGTGGGGTATATCAGAGTGTTACAGTGAGGGTTGTGGGGTATATCAGAGTGTTACAGTGAGGGGTGTGGGTATATCAGAGTGTTACAGTGAGGGGTGTGGGGTATATCAGAGTGTCACAGTGAGGGGTGTGGGGTATATCAGAGTGTGACAGTGAGTGGTGTGTGGTTTATCAGACTGTTACAGTGAGGGGTGTGGGGTATATCAGAGTGTTACAGTGAGGGGTGTGGGGTATATCAGAGTGTTACAGTGAGGTGTGTGGGGTATATCAGAGTATTACAGTGAGGTGTGTGGAGTATATCAGAGTATTACAGTGAGGTGTGTGGGGTATATCAGAGTGTTACAGTGAGTGGTGTGGGGTATATCAGTGTTATAGTGAGTGGTGTGGGGTATATCAGTGTTACAGTGAGGGGTGTGGGGTATATCAGAGTGTTACAGTGAGGGGTGTGGGGTATATCAGAGTGTTACAGTGAGGGATGTGGGGTATATCAGAGTGTTACAGTGACGGGTGTTGGGTGTATCAGAGTGTTACAGTGAGGAGTATGGGGTATATTAGTGTGACAGTGAGGGGTGTGGGGTATATCAGAGTGTGACAGTGAGTGGTGTGGGGTTTATCAGAGTGTTACAGTGAGGGGTGTGGGGTATATCAGAGTGTTACAGTGAGGTGTGTGAGGTATATCAGAGTGTTACAGTGAGGTGTGTGGGGTATATCAGAGTGCTACAGTGAGGGATGTGGGGTATATCAGAGTGTTACAGTGAGTGGTGTGGGGTATATCAGTGTTACAGTGAGTGGTGTGGGGTATAGCAGTGTTATAGTGAGTGGTGTGGGGTATATCAGAGTGTTACAGTGAGGCGTGTGGGGTATATCAGAGTGTTACAGTGAGGGGTGTGGGGTATATCAGAGTGTTACAGTGAGGGGTGTGGGGTATATCAGTGTTACAGTGAGGGGTGTGGGGTATATTAGAGTATTACAGTGAGGGGTGTGGCGTATATCAGAGTATTACAGTGAGGTGTGTGGGGTATATCAGAGTGTTACAGTGAGGGGTGTGGGGTATATCAGTGTTACAGTGAGGGGTGTGGGGTATATCAGAGTGTTACAGTGAGGGGTGTGGGGTATATCAGAGTGTTACAGTGAGGGGTGTGGGGTATATTAGAGTGTTACAGTGACGGGTGTTGGGTGTATCAGAGTGTTACAGTGAGGAGTGTGGGGTATATTAGTGTTACAGTGAGGGGTGTGGGTACATCAGAGTGTTACAGTGAGGGGTGTGGGGTATATCAGAGTGTTACAGTGAGGGGTGTGGGGTATTTCAGAGTGTGACAGTGAGTGGTGTGGGGTTTATCAGAGTGTTACAGTGAGGGGTGTGGGATTTATCAGAGTGTTACAGTGAGGGGTGTGGGGTGTATCAGAGTGTTACAGTGAGGGGTGTGGGGTATATCAGAGTGTTACAGTGAGGGGTGTGCGGTATATCAGAGTGTTACAGTGAGGGGTGTGGGGTATATCAGTGTGTTACAGTGAGGGGTGTGGGGTATATCAGAGTGTTACAGTGAGGTGTGTGGGGTATATCAGAGTGTGACAGTGAGTGGTGTGGGGTTTATCAGAGTGTAACAGTGAGGGGTGTGGGATTTATCAGAGTGTTACAGTGAGGGGTGTGGGGTATAGCAGTGTTATAGTGAGTGGTGTGGGGTATATCAGAGTGTTACAGTGAGGCATGTGGGGTATATCAGAGTGTTACAGTGAGTGGTGTGGGGTATATTAGTGTTATAGTGACTGGTGTGGGGTATATTACAGTATTACAGTGAGGGGTGTGGCGTATATCAGAGTATTACAGTGAGGTGTGTGGGGTATATCAGTGTGTTACAGTGAGGAATGTGGGGTATATTAGTGTTACAGTGAGGTGTGTGGGGTATTTCAGTGTGTTACAGTGAGGGGTGTGGGGTATATCAGAGTGTTACAGTGAAGGTTGTAGGGTATATCAGAGTGTTACAGTGAGCGGTGTGGGGTATATCAGAGTGTGACAGTGAGTGGTGTGGGGTTTATCAGAGTGTTACAGTGAGGGGTGTGGGATTTGTCAGAGTGTTACAGTGAGGGGTGTGGGGTATATCAGAGTGTTACAGTGAGGGGTGTGGGGTATATCATAGTGTTACAGTGAGGGGTGTGGGGTATATCAGAGTGTTACAGTGAGGGGTGTGGGGTACATCAGTGTGTTACAGTGAGGGGTGTCGGGTATATCAGATAGTGTTACAGTGAGTGGTGTGGGGTATCTCAGAGTATTACAGTAAGGTGTGTGGGGTATTTCAGTGTGTTACAGTGAGGGGTGTGGGGTATATCAGAGTGTTACAGTGAGTGGTATGGGGTATATCAGTGTTATAGTGAGTGGTGTGGGGTATATCAGAGTGTTACAGTGAGGCTTGTGGGGTATATCAGAGTGTTACAGTGAGGGGTGTGGGGTATATCAGTGTTATAGTGAGTGGTGTGGGGTATATCTGAGTGTTACAGTGAGGGTTGTGGGGTATATGAGTGTGTTACAGTGAGGGGTGTGGGGTATATCAGAGTGTTATAGTGAGGGGTGTGGGGTATATCAGAGTGTAACAGTGAGGGGTGTGGTGTATATCAGTGTTACAGTGAGGTGTGTGGGGTATATCAGAGTGTTACAGTGAGGGGTGTGGGGTATATCAGAGTGTTACAGTGAGGGGTGTGGGGTATATCAGAGTGTGACAGTGAGGGGTGTGTGGTATATCAGTGTTACAGTGAGGGGTGTGGGGTATATCAGAGTGTTACAGTGAGGGGTGTGGGGTATATCAGGGTGTGATAGTGAGTGGTGTGGGGTTTATCAGTGTGTTACAGTGAGGGGTGTGGGATTTATCAGAGTGTTACAGTGAGGGGTGTGGGGTATATCAAAGTGTTACAGTGAGGGGTGTGGGGTATATCAGTGTGTTACAGTGAGGGGTGTGGGGTATATCAGATAGTGTTACAGTGAGTGGTGTGGGGCATATCAGAGTATTACAGTGAGGTGTGTGGGGTATATCAGAGTGTTACAGTGAGGGGTATATCAGTCTGTTACAGTGAGGGGTGTGGGGTATATCAGAGTGTTACAGTGAGGGGTGGGGGGTATATCAGAGTGTTACAGTGAGGGGTGTGGGGTATATCAGTGTGTTACAGTGAGGGGTGTGGGGTATATCAGAGTGTTACAGTGAGGTGTGTGGGGTATATCAGTGTGTTACAGTGAGGGGTGTGGGGTATATCAGAGTGTTGCAGTGAGGGATGTGGGTATATCAGAGTGTTACAGTGAGGGGTGTCGGGTATATCAGTGTGTTACAGTGAGGGGTGTGGGGTATATCAGAGTGTTACAGGGAGGTGTGTTGGGTGTATCAGAGTGTTACAGTGAGGGGTGTGGGCTATATCAGAGAGTGTTACAGTGAAGGGTGTGGGGTATATCAGAATGTTACACTGAGGGATGTGGGGTATATCAGAGCTTTACAGTTAGGGCTGTGGTGTGTATCACAGTGTTACAGTGAGGGGTGTGGCGTATATCAGAGCATTACAGTGAGTGGTGTGGGGTATGTCAGACTGACACAGTGAGGGGTGTGGGGTCTATCAGTGTGTTACAGTCAGGGGTGTGGGGTTTATCAGAGTGTTACAGTGAGGGGTCTGCGGTATATCAGTGTGTTACAGTGAGGGGTCTGGGGTATATCAGAGTGTTACAGTGAGGGGTCTGGGGTATATCAGAGTGTTACAGTGAGGGGTATATCAGAGTGTAACAGTGAGGGGTGTGGGGTATATCAGAGCGCTTCACTGAGGTGTGTGGTGTATATCAGAGAGTGTGACAGTGAGCGGTGTGGGGTATATCAGAGTGTTACAGTGTGGGGTATATCAGAGTGTTATAGCGAGGGGTGGGGTGTATATCAGATTGTTGCAGTGAGGGGTGTGGGTTATATCAGGCATGATGTGGAGATGCCGGTGTTGGACTGGGGTGGACAAATGTGAGAAGTCGCACAACACCAGGTTATAGTCCAACAGCTTTATTTGAAATCACAAGCTTTCGGAGCGCTGCTCCTTCGTCAGGTGAAGTGAAGAGATGCATATAGGCACAGCATATATAGTCAGAGAACACTGCCAGATGATTACAGTTAATCTTTCTAACTGCCCTTTATCACACCTTGGCAGAGATATAATCACGGCAATCAAAGGTGTGGATGGTGTCCAAACAGGTCAGTCAGGAAAACATTACATCAAAGATAATGAGGTGGGGTCACAAGGGGTCAAATGTGGCAGATGCTGGGGTCTGTATGGAAAACAAAAAACTTTTTTTGCTGGAAATCACAGCAGGTCCGGCCGCATCTGTGTAGAGAGAACAAGCCAACGACGACTCGAGTCTGGATGACTCTACGTCAGGTGGGGTTACATGTAGCGTGACATGAACCCAAGATCCCGGTTGAGGCCGTCCTCATGGGTGCGGTACTTGGCTATCAGTTTCTGCTCGACGATTTTGCATTGTCGTGTGTCTCGAAGGCCGCCTTGGAGAACGCTTACCCGAAGATTGGAGGCTGAATGTCCTTGACTGCTGAAGTGTTCCCCGACTGGGAGGGAACACTCCTGCCTGGCGATTGTTGCGCGGTGTCCGTTCATACGTTGTCGCAGTGTCTGCATGGTCTCGCCGATGTACCATGCTCCGGGGCATCCTTTCCTGCAACGTATGAGGTAGACAACGTTGGCCGAGTCACATGAGTATGTACCATGTACTTGGTGGGTGGTGTCCTCACGTGTGATGATGGTATCTGTGTTGATGATCTGGCATGTCTTGCAGAGGTTGCCGTGGCAGGGTTGTGTGGTGTCGCGGTCGCTGTTCTCCTGAAAGCTGGGTAATTTGCTGCGAACGATGGTCTGTTTGAGGTTAGGCGGCTGTTTGAACGCGAGTAGTGGAGGCGTGGGGATGGCCTTAGCGAGGTGTTCGTCGTCATCGTACATCGGCGAGACCATGCAGACACTGCGACAATGTATGAACGGACACCGCGCAACAATTGCCAGGCAGGAGTGTTCCCTCCCAGTCGGGGAACACTTCAGCAGTCAAGGACATTCAGCCTCCGATCTTCGGGTAAGCGTTCTCCAAGGCGGCCTTCGAGACACACGACAATGCAAAATCGTCGAGCAGAAACTGATAGCCAAGTTCCGCACCCATGAGGACGGCCTCAACCGGGATCTTGGGTTCATGTCACGCTACATGTAACCCCACCTGACGTAGAGTTATCCAGACTCGAGTCGTCGTTGGCTTGTTCTCTCTACACAGATGCGGCCGGACCTGCTGTGATTTCCAGCAAAGAAAGTTTTTTGTTTTCCATACAGACCCCAGCATCTGCCACATTTGACCCCTTGTGACCCCATCTCATTATCTTTGATGTAATGTTTTCCTGACTGACCTGTTTGGACACCATCCACACCTTTGATTGCCGTGATTATCTCTCTGCCGAGGTGTGATAAAGGGCAGTTAGAAAGATTAACTGTAATCATCTGGCAGTGTTCTCTGACTATATATGCTGTGCCTATATGCATCTCTTCACTTCACCTGATGAAGGATCAGCGCTCCGAAAGTTTGTGATTTCCAATAAAGCTGTTGGGTTATATCAGTGTTAGAGTGAGGGGTGTGGGGTATATCAGAATGTTACAGTTAGGGGTGTGGGGTATATCAGAGTGTTATAGTGAGGAGTGTGGGGTACATCAGTGTGTTACAGTGAGGGGTGTGGGTATAACAGAGAGTGTTACAGTGAGGGGTATATCAGAGTGTTACAATGAGGGGTGTGGGGTATATCAGAGCGCTTCTCTGAGGTGTGTGGTGTATATCAGAGTGTTACAGTGAGGGGTGTGGGGTATATCAGTGTGTTACAGTGAGGGGTGTGGGGTATATCAGCGTGTTACAGTGAGGGGTGTTGGGTATATCAGAGTGTTACAGTGAGGGGTGTTGGGTATATCAGCATGTTACAGTGAGGGGTGTGGGGTATATCAGAGTGTTACAGTGAGGGGTGTGGTGTATATCAGTGTTACAGTGAGGGGTGTGGTATATCAGAGTGTTACAGTGAGGGGTGTCGGGTATATCAGTGTTACAGTGAGGGGTGTGGTATATCAGAGTTTTACAGTGAGGGGTGTGGGGTATATCAGAGTGTTACAGTGAGGGGTGTGGGGTATATCAGCATGTTACAGTGAGGAGTATATCAGTGTGTTACAGTGAGGGGTGTGGGGTTTATCAGTGTTACAGTGAGGGGTGTGGGTATATCAGAGTGTTACAGTGAGGAGTGTGGGGTATATCAGATAGTGTTGCAGCGAGGGGTGTGGGGTATATCAGAGTGTTACAGTGAGGGGTGTGCGGTATATCAGCGTGTTACAGTGAGGGGTGTGGGGTCTATCATTGTGTTACAGTGAGGGGTGTGGGGTATACCAGAGTGTTATAGTGAGGGGTGTGGGGTATATCAGAGAGTGTTACAGTGAGGGGTGTGGGGTAGATCAGCTTGTTAAAGTGAGGGGTGTGGGGTATATCAGAGAGTGTTACTGTGAGGGGTGTGGGGTATATCAGAGAGTGTTACAGTGAGGGGTGTGGGGTATATCAGTGTTACAGTGACGGGTGTGGGATATATCAGCATGTTACAGTGAGGCGTGTGGGGTATAGTGTTACAGTGAGGGGTGTGGGGTATATCAGAGTGTTACAGTGAGGGGTGTGGGGTATATCAGAGTGTTACAGTGGGGGGTATATCAGAGTGTTACAGTGAGTGGTGTGGGGTATATCAGAGTGTTACAGTGAGGGGTGTGGAGTCTATCAGTGTGGTACAGAGAGGGGTGTGGGCTGACAGATGGTTGTTCTGCTCATTCTCTCTCTGATTTTCTCTCTCTGATTTTATCTCTCATTCTCTCTCTTTCATTCTCTCATCTGTCCCTCAGTCTCTCTCTCATTCTTTCTCTCTCTCATTCTTCCTCTCATTCTCTCGCTCTCTCATTCTCTCTCTTTCATTCTATCTCTCTCATTCACCCTCTAATTCGCTCTCTCATTCTCTATCTTTCATTCTGTCTCTCATTCTCTCTTATTCTCCCTCTTTCATTCACTCTCTCTCATTCTCCTTCTTTCATTCTCTCTCTCTCATTCTCTTTCTCTTTCATTCTCGCTCTCATTCTCTTTCAGTCACTCTCTCTGTCTCTGTCTTTCAGACTCTCTCTCTCCCAGTCTCTCTCTCTCTGTCTCTCATTCTTTCTCTTTCATTCTCTCTCTCTCTCTCATTCTATCTTTCATTCTCTCTCTTTTATTCTTTCTCTCTCGCTCATTCTCTCTCTCTTTCAATCTCTCTCTCTCATTCTCACTTATTCTCCTTCTTTCATTCTCTCTCTCTCTCTCAGGTGATTGGTTGTATTGAGGGAGTAGGAGCCCTGTGATTGGCTGTCTCAATGGGGGGAAGCGAGAGACGACGGCCTGGGGTCACGTGCTCACACCACCCCGGGTTAACCCGCCGCCATGTTGGTTAAATCACCTCATCGGCTTCCTCGCCCTTCACACGGCCGCCCTTTGACAGGCGGAGATCCCAGAAATGGTTTCAGGTTAGTTAGTGGGGTGGGGCGATCGACGTACCTGACTAGCGACGCTGATGACGGGTCGGAGTCGAGTGTGGAGAATGGCCGGGCGGACTCTCTCTGTGTGTGGTGCCGGCAGACGCGTGCTGCCGGCCGGGAAGTTGGCGCCGGGGCGGCGGCGGGACTGCGCAGGCGTGATAGCGTGCTGGCGCCTGCGCGGCGGCGGTGGCAAGCGGACCAACCGCCGGCTCTCGAGCTCAGCATTCAAATCTCCCGCTACAGCCCGAGAGAGGGGCGGTACTGAGGGAGCGCCGCACTGTCGGAGCGATAGTACTGAGGGAGCGCTGCACTGTCGGAGGGGCAGTACTGAGGGAGTGCTGCACTGTCAGAGGGGCGGTACTGAGGGAGCGCCGCACTGTCGGAGCGATAGTACTGAGGGAGTACTGAGGGAGTGCTGCACTGTCGGAGGGGCAGTACTGAGGGAGCGCCGCACTGTCGGAGGAGCAGTACTGAGGGAGTGCTGCACTGTCGGAGGGGCAGTACTGAGGGAGCGCCGCACTGTCGGAGGGGCAGTACTGAGGGAGCGCCGCACTATCGGAGGGGCAGTACTGAGGGAGCGCCGCACTGTCGGAGCGATAGTACTGAGGGAGCGCCGCACTGTCGGAGGGGCAGTACTGAGGGAGCGCTGCACTG
>JASTWF010001573.1:45588-72588 GCA_030390025.1 Squalus acanthias
TCACCAGAATGATACAAGAACTTAAAGGGTTAAATTGTGAGGACAAGGTGCATAAACTTGGCTTGTATTCCCTTGAGTTAAGAAGGTTGAAAGGTGATCTAATCGAGGTAACTGTTTAATTCGCAGGAGCCATCAGATTCAATCACCGTCTTTCCTTGCCATTGTGAAAGGTTGGCTATCCATTCAATATTATTGAGATAAGCAGCCTTCTGTGGATTACTATTGATCTCATCATTATGAGATGCAGTCATTCGCTGCCTTTTGTTTTAGTATAACTTCAAAGGAGCTGCCACCATCCTTCTCTAGGCCGGCCTGTCAGGGACAGTCTCCAGTCAGTGTCAGCTTTGTACCCAGAGAGCTGTGTGCACTGACCAGCAGAGGACCTCGGTCAGTTCGAGGCTGTGGCACGATTCACAAGTCGATGAGAGAAAGCGAGCGGCATATTTATTATTTGAACCTGTTTTATTTACATAAATTATCTGTTGGTTCAGATCCCGAGTGTTGGTCTGATAGAGTGTAAATTCTGTCCACTTTTCAAAGAGGGGAGAATCATGCAGTGGCATATGATACATTCCAGTAGCTGGTGTACAGAGCAAGGGTTCTCTGTTATGATGCATGGGTCTCACGAACATTCACTTAGCTATTGGGCAGGAAAAGGTGCACTTCGGATCATAAGGAACACACAGCCCACTTATGGGAGTGACCAGTGACAATGAACCCAAGGAAATATCTAGCCTAAACATGCAAAACACTTGACAAGTACTTTATACTGAAAGTCCCCCCTTCCATTCTGTTAACTACATGTCAATACAGAGGTCACAGAATCACCATTGGCTCACACTGATCACCAGGATACATGACAACCACCAGCGGTTTCAGTGGACAGCATTGCAACCCACAAGCCACCTTGCTCGCTTTTCACAAGAAAACTCAGCTATTCCACTGATTGGAGGTGGTTAGTATCAACCAATCAGATCAGTTAGAAGGAAGGAGTGGAGTCCGGAGGCTGCAGATGTTCCTTCCAACTGAGCTCCTTTTTCTGGTGTGCTCCAGTCCTACTCTCTACCAATCAGATCAGACAGAAGGAGAAGGAAGGAAGGAACTTCCAGAAGGCATTCGATAAAGTCCCACATATCAGACTGTTAGCTAAAGTCAAAGCTCATGGAATTGAAGGCAAATTATTGACCTGGTTGGGAAATTGGCTGAACGGCAGGAGACAGGCAGTCGGGATAATGAGCAGGTACTCTAATTGGCAGGTTGTGACTAGTGGTGTCCCGCCGGGATCTGTGTTGGGGCCTCAACTATCCACAGTATTTATTAACGTCTTAGATGATGGGATAGAGAGCCACATATCCAAGGTTGCCAATGACACAAAGGCATTGTGGGCAGTGTAGATGGAAGCATAAAATTACAAAGAGATATTAATAGATTAAGTGAATGGGCAAAACTCTGGCAAATGGATTTCAATATAGGCAAGTGTGAGGTCATCAACTTTGGAATTAAAAGAGATGGATCAGAGTACGTTTGAAATGGTGAAAAGCTAGAAACAGTGGGGGTCCAAAGAGACTTGGGGGTCCAGGTACATAGATCATTAAAATGTCATGGACAGGTACAGAAAATAATCAAAAAGGCTAATGGATGCTGGCCTTTATATCGAGAGGACTAGAATACAAGAGGGTAGAAGTTATGCTGCAGCTATACAAAAACCCTGGTTAGACCACACCTGGAGCACTGTGAGCAGTTCTGGGCACCACACCTTAGGAAGGATATATTGGCCTTGGAGGGAGTGCAGCGTAGGTTTACCAGAATGATACCCGGACTTCAAGGGTTAAGTTACGAGGAGAGATTACACAAATTAGGGTTGTATTCCCTGGAATTTAGAAGGTTTAGAGGTAATTTGATCAAAGCTTTCAAGATATTAAGGGGAACTGATAGGGTAGAAAGAGAGAAACTATTTCCGCTGTTTGGGGAATCTATGACTAGGAGACATAATCTAAAAATTAGAGCCAGATCTTTCAGGAGTGAAGTTAGGAAACACTTCTACACACAAAGGGTGGTAGAAGTTTGGAACTCTCTTCCGGAAACAGCAATTGATGCTAGGTTAATTATTAATTTTAAATCTGAGATTGATAGATTTTTGTTAACCAAAGGTATTAAGGGATATTGGCCAAAGGCGGGTATGTGGAGTTAGGTCACAGATCAGCCAAGATCTCATTGAATGGCGGAACAGGCTCCAGGGGCTAAATGGCCTCCTCCTCTTCCTATGTTGAGGGATGCCCATCCAGCTCTCCTGTCCATGCCCGTGGGTATGGGCATCTGCCTGTGGAAGTGATGGCGGTGGAGCGGGAACAGCTCTGAGGACATTCCCAGCCTGAATTAGACATCTCCTTTGGTGCATTGGTCCTTAAGGGAGGCCTTAAAGGGAAAATAAAAAAGCATTTGGAAACATTTTGCCTCTGCTTGCCATGCACTGTGAATTGATCATGCACCTCACATTGAAACATGTCACTGTGTCACAAAGACTGGTTAAGTCTGTGTGTCTTATTGGAAGCGTGATAAGAGCGTGGATTCAGGAAATGATCCCGTCACCCATCCCTGTAACTATCTGCTACAGTAATCAGAAAATCTGCTCAAAACTGTGCTGTTAAAAACCTAAAGCTCACCATTGGTGAGGCTGCCAGAAGCTGGGATCCCCTGTCCAGAACTGATGTCTATTCTTCTGCCCCAGGAGGATGATGGAACACAACGCAGAGGTGCAGAGACTCTATGAGGAGATGGAGCTTCAGATCAACAATGAGAAGGAAAGGATTGAGAGTGAAGTGAGTATTGCAAGCTGTCAGGCTGAGCTTTGAATGAGCAGCTGTGTAAGTCTCAGCTCACCCCCTGCCTGAGTGATTTGCCAGGGGCCGGTATATATGGACGTCTACCACATTCATTAAATAGGTTGAGTCTGTCTGTCATTGATCTCCGATCCAATTGGTCCATTAACAGAAACCAACAATGGAGCTCTGTGTTCCGAGATCTAATTGGTCCAAATTAGCTGAAGCCAATGCTGAAGTCATAACTACACAATAGCAAAATACTGCGGATGCTGGAAATCTGAAATAACAACAGAAAATGCTGGAAACACTCAGCAGGCCAGGCAGCATCTGTGGAGAGAGAAACAGAGTTAACGTTTCAGGTCTGTGACCCTTCGTCAGAACTGGTAAAAGTTACAAATGTAACAGGTTTTAAGCAAGTGCAGGGGCAGGAAAAGGGGGAGGGGAGGAAAGAACACAAGGGCAGGTCTGTGCTAGGGTGGAAGGCAGGAGAGATTAAATGTGGCAAATGGGGATGGCAGAATCATCAACAGCTGCCGCCTGAAAAAATAGGAGCAGGGGGTTATAGTCTGAAATTGTTGAACTCAATGTTGAGTCCAGAAGGCTGTAAAGTGCCTAATCGAAAGATGAGGTGCTGTTCCTCGAGCTTATGTTGAGCTTCATTGGAACAGTGTAAGAGGCCGAAGACAGAGAGATCAGAGTGGGAGTGAAGCAGAGAATTAAAGTGACAGGCGACCGGAAGCTCGGGGTCACCCTTACAGACTGAATGGAGGTGTTCCGCAAAGCGGTCACCCAATCTGCCTTTGGTCTCCCCAGTATAGAGGAGACCACATCGTGAGCAGCAAATACAGTATACTAAATTGCAAGAAGTACAAGTAAACCAGCCTCCACATTCAACGGATCATCCTCCGCCATTTCCGCCACCTCCAGTGTGATCCCACCACCAAACGCATCTTTCCCTTCCCTCCCCTTTCAGCATTCCGAAGGGACCGCTCCCTCCGCAACACCCTGGTCCACTCCTCTATCACCCCTTCCCCTTTGTCCGGCACCTTCCCCTGCAAGCGCAGGAGATGCAACACATGCCCTTTTACCTCCTCCCTTCCCACTGTCCAGGGCCCTAAACATCCCTTCCAGGTGAAACAGCGATTTACTTGTACTTCTTGCAATTTAGTATACTGTATTCGCTGCTCACGATGCAGTCTCCTCTACATTGGGGAGACCAAACGCAGATTGGGTGACCGCTTTGCGGAACACCTCCGTTCAGTCCGTAAGGGTGACCCCGAGCTTCCGGTTGCCTGTCACTTTAATTCTCTGCTCCACTCCCACTCTGACCTCTCCGTCCTCGGCCTCTTGCACTGTTCCACTGAAGCTCGACGTAAGCTCGAGGAACAGCACTTCATCTTTCGATTAGGCACTTTACAGCCTTCTGGACTCAACATTGAGTTGAACAATTTCAGACTATAACCTCTACCCCTATTTTTTCAGGCGGCAGCTGTTGATGATTCTGCCATTCCCATTTGCAGCATTTAATCTCTCCTGCCTTCCACCCTAGCACAGACCGTTCCTTTTGTTCTTTCCTCCCCTCCCCCTTTCCCTGCCCCTACACTTGCTTAAAACCTGTTACATCTCCAGCTTTTTCCAGTTCTGACGAAGGGTCATCGACCTGAAACGTTAACTCTGTTTCTCTCTCCACGGGTGCTGCCTGACCTGCTGAGTGTTTCCAGCATTTTCTGCTGAAGTCATAACTGTTGCCTTAAATGATTTCTATTAAAGGGGTAGTTCTTAAAGGCACGGCCCATGGATGTTTCTAAAGGCAAATAAAAGGCTAGTCTTTATTTGTGTTTGCAAATGTTCTGGTAAAAAAAACAAAGTAGCATAAAAGGGATTTAATGTGTTGTGTCAATACAGCTAACTCCACGTTCCTGCAGTTACTTTGGGAAGTGACTAAGTCTCAGAATAAGGGGTCGGCCATTTAGGACTGAGATGAGGAGAAATTTCTTCACTCAGAGGGTTGTGAATCTTTGGAATTCTCTACCCCAGAAGGATGTGGAGGCTCAGTCGTTGAGCATATTCAAGGCTGAGATCGATAGATTTTTGGATATTAAGGGAATCAAGGGATATGGAGATCGGGTGGGAAGGTGGAGTTGAGGTGGAAGATCAGCCATGATCTCATTGAATGGCGGAGCAGGCTCGAGGGGCCGAATGGCCTACTCCTCCTAATTCTTATGTTCTAACTGGTACAATAAGTCGTACCTAAATACAGGGAAACTCACGGCTTATACAGTGATAGCACAGGAATGTCAGGCACAGCGGGATAGCCCTGAACATTGTAACCAGAACTCATCGAGCACATGGAGTGGATTCTCTCCTGAGCCTGGGTACTTTCCCATCAGCACGGGTTTTCCTGCTATCTTCCAGCTGCTCTGCGTTTGTCTCAGTTCCCCCACTGTCCCCAGTTCTAGCTTCAACTGCTTCAGGTCACTTAATGTAGCTTCCGACTGCTCTAAGACCAGCTCCAAACGGTCGCCAAGAAATCTATAGGTTAATGCATTGGATAGGTGGATGAAGGATAAGGGGTTGAAGAGATATGGGAACAGCGTGGGTAAATGTGATTAGAACTACTTGCTTGCCTGGAGGGTAAATGCGACATGGACTGGTTGGGCCGAATGGCCTGTCTCCGTGTTGTGACTTCCATGTATTTCTATGACAGTACTCCACACAGCCACACTAGCTTTTTAAAAAATTGAATCTCGGGATGTGGGCATCACTGGCATGGCCGGCATTTATTGTCCATCCCTAGTTGTCCTGAGAAGGTAATGGTAGGCCTTCTTTTTGAACCACCTGATTCATGGCTTGGTAGGCCACTTCAGAGGGCAACTAAGAGCCAACTACATTGGTTGGGACATGGAGTCGCATATAGGCCAGACCGGGTAAGGGTGGCAGATTTCCTTCCCTAAAGGAAACCAGTTAACCAGTTTGGTTTTTATGACAATCCAACAGCTTTATGCTCACTTTTACTGATACCAGCTCTTTACTTCCAGAGTTTTTTCAAATTCTCAAACAGCCATGGTGGGATTTGAACTCACGTTCTACTGGATTATTAGTCCAGTAGCATAACCACTACATTGCCAGATCCCTGGACATAGAGACAAAACATATCCCCCTAATGGCACATTTCTTTCTGTTCTTTTAGAATGTTGCGAGGCTCCATGCTCAGAGCCAGGAATTACAAAAGGAGGTGGACAGCAAACAGGAAGAAGTGCAACATCTGGTGCGGACACGGACACAGGTAAGCCAGCTGTGTGTCCTAGGTGCTACCCCCTGACACATGTTAAACAGCCCCCTCCACAAGAGCAATATCTGCCCACTCTGGACCCACCTCCTTGAGACCAGGCCTCTGGTAAATTGCTAAATCGGGACCCACTGGAAAATCTGAAGTGAACACCAAAGATATTGGAGATACACAACGTCTCCATCAGCAGCTGCAAGAGAAACAGCAGCTTTAAAGAACAGGTCGCGACTCTTCTTGACA
Source organism: Squalus acanthias (assembly GCA_030390025.1). Classification (NCBI taxonomy): domain Eukaryota; kingdom Metazoa; phylum Chordata; class Chondrichthyes; order Squaliformes; family Squalidae; genus Squalus; species Squalus acanthias. The sequence continues at coordinate 51,940 of JASTWF010001573.1, forward strand.
AGCAGAAAAGGAGGAGAGGCAGACTGACCCAAAACAAAGAGGGCAAGAGGGGAACAGTAAAAAAAATACCAGGTCTCCAAGCTGCTAATTGGAGTGCAAAGAGGAGCTAATGGGATATGAATTCATAGACTTACATACAAAGAATTACATAGAATTTACAGCACAGAAACAGGCCATTTGACCCAACTGGTCCATGCCGGTGTTTATGCTCCACACGAGCCTCCTCCCACCTTACCTCATCTAATCCTATCAGCATAATCGTCGATTCCTTTCTCCCTCATGTGCTTATTTAGCTTCCCCTTAAATGCATCCATGCTAGTCGCCTCAACTACTCCTTGTGTTAGCAAGTTCTACATGCTTATCACTCGTTGGCATCTTGCCCAAGAAGCACCATCTGGGATGGTAGTGCAAAACAGGCGACAGCAAATCAGCCGGCATTACACTGCATTATTGAAGACAATGCAAAAGAAATCCGGGCAGAGTATAAAACAGGCTGCCAATTCCTATTGCACGTTCTTGTATCCCAGTCAATCTAATAGGCTGTGAATGGATTTGTTTTAGATATAAAAGTGGGAAACAGTGTTGGATAGTACACAACGGGAAGATCAGACAAACTGCAAAAAGGCATTAAAAAGACAAAAGCTGATTAAAGACACTTCAATCAGAAAGGAGCAGGGTGGAATGTGACAGAAAGAAATAGGCAGGGAAAGGGAGGGAAAACTCATTAGGTTAGGTGCCGGATATCTGTGACTTGGACACCCAGAGCTTCGGAGAGACTCTCACTAAATGATCTGCTTTGTTATAAAAGGGTCTGATACAGGGGTTGTTGGTGTACAGATACACTGTGTTGGTCTGATATAGGGGTTGTTGGTATATAGATACACTGTGTTGGTCTGATATAGGGGTTGTTGGTATATAGATACACTGTTGGTCTGATATAGGGGTTGTTGGTATATAGATACACTGTTGGTCTGATATAGGGGTTGTTGGTGTACAGATACACTGTGTTGGTCTGATATAGGGGTTGTTGGTGTACAGATACACTGTGTTGGTCTGATATAGGGGTTGTTGGTATATAGATACACTGTGTTGGTCTGATATAGGGGTTGTTGGTATACAGATACACTGTGTTGGGCAACACGGTGGCATAGTGGTTAGCACTGGTGCCTCACAGCGCCAGAGACCCGGGTTCGAATCTGACCTCGGGTGACTGTCTGTGTGGAGTTTGCACATTCTCCCCGTGTCTGCGTGGGTTTCCTCCGGGTGCTCCGGTTTCCTCCCACAGTCCAAAAATGTGTGGGTTAGGTTGATTTGGCTATGATAAATTGACCCTTAGTGTTAGGGGGGATTAAATATGTGGGGGGATGGGATATGTTAGGGGGAATTAAATACGTGGGGTTACGGGGGTAGGGTGGGATATGTGTACTGTGGGGATTAAAGCAGGGACAGGGTACTGGATTTGGATGATCAGCCATGATCGTATTGAATGGCGGAGCAGGCTCGACGGGCCGAATGGCCTACTCCTGCTCCTAGATTCTATGTTTCTATGTTGGTCTGATATAGGGGTTGTTGGTATATAGATACACTGTGTTGGTCTGGTATAGGAGTGGTTGGTATATAGATACACTGTGTTGGTCTGGTATAGGGGTTGTTGGTATGTAGATACACTGTGTTGGTCTGATATAGGGGTTGTTGGTATATAGATACACTGTTGGTCTGATATAGGGGTTGTTGGTATATAGATACACTGTTGGTCTGATATAGGGGTTGTTGGTGTACAGATACACTGTGTTGGTCTGATATAGGGGTTGTTGGTGTACAGATACACTGTGTTGGTCTGATATAGGGGTTGTTGGTATATAGATACACTGTTGGTCTGATATAGGGGTTGTTGGTATATAGATACACTGTGTTGGTCTGATATAGGGGTTGTTGGTATATAGATACACTGTGTTGGTCTGGTATAGGGGTTGTTGGTATATAGATACACTGTGTTGGTCTGATATAGAGGTTGTTGGTATGTAGATACACTGTTGGTCTGATATAGGGGTTGTTGGTATATAGATACACTGTGTTGGTCTGATATAGGGGTTGTTGGTATATAGATACACTGTTGGTCTGATATAGGGGTTGTTGGTGTATAGATACACTGTTGGTCTGATATAGGGGTTGTTGGTGTACAGATACACTGTGTTGGTCTGATATAGGGGTTGTTGGTGTACAGATACACTGTGTTGGTCTGATATAGGGGTTGTTGGTATATAGATACACTGTGTTGGTCTGAGATAGGGGTTTTTGGTATATAGATACACTGTTGGTCTGATATCACAGAAGAATCACAGAATCCCCACAGTGCAGATAGAGGCCATTTCGGCCCATCGAGCCTGCACCGACACATATCCCACCCTATCCCCGTAACCCCACGTATTTAATCCCCCCCTAACACTAAGGGTCAATTTATCATGGCCAAATCAACCTAACCCGCACATCTTTGGACTATAGGGGTTGTTGGTATATAGATACACTGTGTTGGTCCGATAAAGGGGTTGTTGGTATATAGATACAGTGTGTTGGTTTGATATAGGGGTTGTTGGTATATAGATACACTGTTTGGTCTGATATAGGGGTTGTTGGTATATAGATACACTGTGTTCTGATAGTGAGGTTGTTGGTACATAGATACACTGTTGGTCTGATATAGGGGTCGTTGGTATATAGATACACTGTGTTCTGATATAGGGGTTGTTGGTATACAGATACACTGTTGGTCTGATATAGGGGTTGTTGGTATATAGATACTCTGTGTTCTGATATAGGGGTTGTTGGTACAGTATATAGATACACTGTTGGTCTGATATAGGGGTTGTTGGTATATAGATACTCTGTTGGTCTGATATAGGGGTTGTTGGTATATAGATACACTGTTGGTCTGATATAGGGGTTGTTGGTGTACAGATACACTGTGTTGGTTTGATATAGGGGTTGTTGGTATATAGATACACTGTGTTGGTCTGATATAGGGGTTGTTGGTATATAGATACAGTGTGTTGGTCTGATATCACAGAAGAATCACAGAATCCCCACAGTGCAGATAGAGGCCATTTCGGCCCATCGAGCCTGCACCGACACATATCCCACCCTATCCCCGTAACCCCACGTATTCACAGAATCCCCACAGTGCAGATAGAGGCCATTTCGGCCCATCGAGCCTGCACCGACACATATCCCACCCTATCCCCGTAACCCCACGTATTTAATCCCCCCCCTAACACTAAGGGTCAATTTATCATAGCCAAATCAACCTAACCCGCACATTTTTGGACTGTGGCAGGAACCGTAGCACCCGGAGGAAACCCACGCAGACACGGGGAGAATGTGCAAACTCCACACAGACAGTTATCCGGAGCTGGATTCCATCCCGGGTCCCTGGCGCTGTGAGGCAACAGTGCTATCCACTATGCCACCGTGTTGCCTGATAGGGGTTGTTGGTGTACAGATACACTGTGTTGGTCTGATATAGGGGTTGTTGGTATATAGATACACTGTTGGTCTGATATAGGGGTTGTTGGTATATAGATACACTGTGCTGGTCTGATATAGGGGTTGTTGGTATATAGATACACTGTGTTGGTCTGATATAGGGGTTGTTGGTATATAGATACACTGTGTTGGTCTGATATAGGGGTTGTTGGTATATAGATACACTGTTGGTCTGATATAGGGGTTGTTGGTATATAGATACACTGTTGGTCTGATATAGGGGTTGTTGGTGTACAGATACACTGTGTTGGTCTGATATAGGGGTTGTTGGTGTACAGATACACTGTGTTGGTCTGATATAGGGGTTGTTGGTATATAGATACACTGTTGGTCTGATATAGGGGTTGTTGGTATATAGATACACTGTGTTGGTCTGATATAGGGGTTGTTGGTATATAGATACACTGTGTTGGTCTGGTATAGGGGTTGTTGGTATATAGATACACTGTGTTGGTCTGATATAGAGGTTGTTGGTATGTAGATACACTGTTGGTCTGATATAGGGGTTGTTGGTATATAGATACACTGTGTTGGTCTGATATAGGGGTTGTTGGTATATAGATACACTGTTGGTCTGATATAGGGGTTGTTGGTGTATAGATACACTGTTGGTCTGATATAGGGGTTGTTGGTGTACAGATACACTGTGTTGGTCTGATATAGGGGTTGTTGGTGTACAGATACACTGTGTTGGTCTGATATAGGGGTTGTTGGTATATAGATACACTGTGTTGGTCTGAGATAGGGGTTTTTGGTATATAGATACACTGTTGGTCTGATATCACAGAAGAATCACAGAATCCCCACAGTGCAGATAGAGGCCATTTCGGCCCATCGAGCCTGCACCGACACATATCCCACCCTATCCCCGTAACCCCACGTATTTAATCCCCCCCTAACACTAAGGGTCAATTTATCATGGCCAAATCAACCTAACCCGCACATCTTTGGACTATAGGGGTTGTTGGTATATAGATACACTGTGTTGGTCCGATAAAGGGGTTGTTGGTATATAGATACAGTGTGTTGGTTTGATATAGGGGTTGTTGGTATATAGATACACTGTTTGGTCTGATATAGGGGTTGTTGGTATATAGATACACTGTGTTCTGATAGTGAGGTTGTTGGTACATAGATACACTGTTGGTCTGATATAGGGGTCGTTGGTATATAGATACACTGTGTTCTGATATAGGGGTTGTTGGTATACAGATACACTGTTGGTCTGATATAGGGGTTGTTGGTATATAGATACTCTGTGTTCTGATATAGGGGTTGTTGGTATATAGATACACTGTTGGTCTGATATAGGGGTTGTTGGTATATAGATACTCTGTTGGTCTGATATAGGGGTTGTTGGTATATAGATACACTGTTGGTCTGATATAGGGGTTGTTGGTGTACAGATACACTGTGTTGGTTTGATATAGGGGTTGTTGGTATATAGATACACTGTGTTGGTCTGATATAGGGGTTGTTGGTATATAGATACAGTGTGTTGGTCTGATATCACAGAAGAATCACAGAATCCCCACAGTGCAGATAGAGGCCATTTCGGCCCATCGAGCCTGCACCGACACATATCCCACCCTATCCCCGTAACCCCACGTATTCACAGAATCCCCACAGTGCAGATAGAGGCCATTTCGGCCCATCGAGCCTGCACCGACACATATCCCACCCTATCCCCGTAACCCCACGTATTTAATCCCCCCCCTAACACTAAGGGTCAATTTATCATAGCCAAATCAACCTAACCCGCACATTTTTGGACTGTGGCAGGAACCGTAGCACCCGGAGGAAACCCACGCAGACACGGGGAGAATGTGCAAACTCCACACAGACAGTTATCCGGAGCTGGATTCCATCCCGGGTCCCTGGCGCTGTGAGGCAACAGTGCTATCCACTATGCCACCGTGTTGCCTGATAGGGGTTGTTGGTGTACAGATACACTGTGTTGGTCTGATATAGGGGTTGTTGGTATATAGATACACTGTTGGTCTGATATAGGGGTTGTTGGTATATAGATACACTGTGCTGGTCTGATATAGGGGTTGTTGGTATATAGATACACTGTGTTGGTCTGATATAGGGGTTGTTGGTATATAGATACACTGTGTTGGTCTGATATAGGGGTTGTTGGTATATAGATACACTGTTGGTCTGATATAGGGGTTGTTGGTATATAGATACACTGTTGGTCTGATATAGGGGTTGTTGGTATATAGATACACTGTTGGTCTGAGATAGGGGTTGTTGGTATATAGATACACTGTTGGTCTGGTATAGGAGTGGTTGGTATATAGATACACTGTGTTGGTCTGATATAGGGGTTGTTGGTATATAGATACACTGTGTTGGTCTGATATAGGGGTTGTTGGTATATATACATAGAATACATAGAACAGTACAGCACAGTACAGGCCCTTCGGCCCTCGATGTTGTGCCGAGCATTGTCCGAGACCAAGATCAAGCTATCACACTCCCTATCACTCTGGTGTGCTCCATGTGCTTATCCAATAACCGCTTGAAAGTTCCTAAAGTGTCCGACTCCACTATCACAGCAGGCAGTCCATTCCACACCCCAACCACTCTCTGAGTAAAGAATCTACCTCGGACATCCCTTCTATATCTCCCCCCATGCACCTTATAGTTATGCCCCCTTGTAACAGCTGCCTCTACCCGAGGAAATAGTCTCTGAACATCCACTCTATCTATCCCCCTCATCATCTTATAAACCTCTATTAAGTCGCCTCTCATCCTCCTCCGCTCTAAAGAGAAAAGCCCCAACTCCCTCAATCTTTCCTCATAAGACCTCCCCCCCAAACCAGGCAGCATCCTGGTAAATCTCCTTTGCACTCTTTCCAATGCTTCCACGTCCTTCCTATAGTGAGGTGACCAGAACTGCACACAATATTCCAAATGTGGTCTCACCAAGGTCCTGTACAGTTGCAGCATAACCTCACGGTTCTTAAACTCAAACCCTCTGTTAATAAACGCCAACACACCATAGGCCTTCTTTACTGCTCTATCCACTTGAGTGGCAACCTTCAGAGATCTGTGGATATGAACCCCCAGATCCCTCTGCTCCTCCACGTTCCTCAGAACCCTGCCGTTGACCCTGTAATCCTTATTCAAATTTGCCCTACCAAAATGAATCACCTCGCACTTATCAGGGTTAAATTCCATCTGCCATTTTTCGGCCCAGCTCTGCATCCTATCAATGTCTCTTTGCAGCCTACAACTGCCCTCCACCTCATCCACTACTCCACCAATCTTGGTGTCATCAGCAAATTTACTGATCCACCCTTCAGTCCCCTCCTCCAAGTCATTGATAAAAATCACAAACAGCAGAGGACCCAGCACCGACCCCTGTGGCACACCGCTGGTAACTGGTCTCCAGTCCGAAAATGTTCCATCCACCACCACCCTCTGCCTTCTATGAGATAGCCAGTTACTTATCCAATCGGCCAAATTTCCCTCTATCCCACAACTCCTTACTTTCTTCATGAGACGACCATGGGGAACCTTATCAAACGCCTTACTAAAATCCATGTATACGACATCAACTGCTCTACCTTCATCTACACACTTAGTTACCTCCTCAAAGAATTCAATCAAATTTGTTAGGCAAGACTTACCCTTCACGAATCCGTGTTGACTATCCCTGATTAAGTTGCCCCTTTCCAAATGGTCATAAATCCTATCCCTCAGGACCTTTTCCATTATCTTACCAACCACCGAAGTAAGACTAACCGGCCTATAATTACCAGAGTCATTCCTATTTCCTTTCTTGAAGAGAGGAACAACATTCGCCACTCTCCAGTCCTCTGGCACCATCCCCGTGGACAGTGAGGACCCAAAGATCAAAGCCAGAGGCTCTGCAATCTCCTCCCTTGCCTCCCAAAGAATCCTAGGATATATCCCATCTGGCCCAGGGGACTTATCGACCCTCAGGTTCTTCAAAATTGCTAAAACATCTTCCCTCAGAACATCTACCACCTCCAGCCTATCCACCTTTATCACACTCTCATCCTCAAGAACATGGCCCCTCTCCTCGGTGAACACTGACGAAAAGTATTCATTCATCACCTCTCCTATCTCTTCTGACTCCATGCACAAGTTCCCACTACTGTCCTTGACCGGCCCTACCCTCATCCTGGTCATTCTTTTATTTCTCACATAAGAGTAAAAAGCCTTGGGGTTTTTCTTGATCCGACCCGCCAAGGACTTCTCATGCCCCCTCCTAGCTCTCCTAAGCTCTTTTTTTAGCTCATTCCTTGCCACCTTGTACCCCTCAATCGACCCAACTGAACCTTGTTTTCTCATCCTTACATACACTTCCTTTTTCCTCTTGACTAGACATTCAACCTCTTTTGTGAACCATGGTTCTCTCACTCGGCCACTTCCTCCCTGCCTGTCAGGGACATACCTATCAAGGACACGCAGTAATTGCTCCATGAAAAAGCTCCACTTTTCGTTTGTGCCTTTCCCTGATAGTTTCTGTTCCCATCTTATACTCCCTAATTCTTGCCTAATCGCATCATAATTACCCCTCCCCCAATTATAAACCCTGCCCTGCCGTATGGCCCTATCCCTCTCCATTGCAATAGTGAAAGTTACCGAATTGTGGTCACTATCTCCAAAGTGCTCTCCCACATACAAATCAAACACTTGGCCCGGTTCATTACCCAGTACCAAATCCAACGTGGCCCCACCTCTTGTCGGCCTATCCACATATTGTGTCAGGAAACCCTCCTGCACACACTGTGAAAAAACTATCCCATCCGAACTGTTTGACCTATAAAGGTTCCAATCAATATTTGGAAAGTTGAAGTCACCCATGACAACTACTCTGTGACCTCCACACCTATTCATAATCTGCTTTGCAATTTCTTCCTCCACATCTTTATTACTATTTGGGGGCCTGTAGAAAACTCCTAACAACGTGACCGCTCCTTTCCTATTTCTAACTTCAGCCCATATTACCTCAGACGGCAGATCCCCCCTCGAACTGCCTTTCTGCCGCTGTTAAACTATCCTTGATTAACAATGCTACTCCTCCACCTTTCTTACCAACTTCCCTACTCTTACTGAAACATCTATACCCCGGAACTTCCAACAACCATTCCTGTCCCTGTTCTAACCATGTCTCCGTAATGGCCACCACATCGTAGTCCCAAGTACCAATCCACGCTCCAAGTTCTCCTACCTTATTCCGGATGCTCCTTGCATTGAAGTAGACACACTTCAAGCCATCTTCCTGTCTGCCGGTACATTCCTGCGACCTTGATACCCTCCTCGGTACCTCCCTACACTCACCACTGGCTCGTGGACTACAGCCCTTTTTCCCATCCCCCTGACAAATTAGTTTAAACCCCCCCGAAGAGCCGTAGCAAATTTCCCTCCCAGGATATTGGTGCCCCTCTGGTTGAGGTGCAAACCGTCCTGTTTGTACAGGTCCCACCTTCCCCAGAATGTGCTCCAATTATCCACATAACTGAAACCCTCCCCCCTACACCATCCCTGCACATATAGATACACTGTTGGTCTGATATCGTGGTTGTTAGTATATAGATACACTGTTGGTCTGATATAGGGGTTGTTGGTATATAGATACACTGTGTTGGTCTGATATAGGGGTTGTTGGTATATAGATACACTGTTGGTCTGATATAGGGGTTGTTGGTATATAGATACACTGTTGGTCTGATATAGGGGTTGTTGGTATATAGATACACTGTTGGTCTGATATAGGGGTTGTTGGTATATAGATACACTGTGTTGGTTTGATATAGGGGTTGTTGGTATATAGATACACTGTTGGTCTGATATAGGGGTTGTTGGTATATAGATACACTGTTGGTCTGATATAGGGGTTGTTGGTATATAGATACACTGTGTTGGTCTGATATAGGGGTTGTTGGTATATAGATACACTGTTGGTCTGATATCACAGAAGAATCACAGAATCCCCACAGTGCAGATAGAGGCCATTTCGGCCCATCGAGCCTGCACCGACACATATCCCACCCTATCCCCGTAACCCCACGTATTCACAGAATCCCCACAGTGCAGATAGAGGCCATTTCGGCCCATCGAGCCTGCACCGACACATATCCCACCCTATCCCCGTAACCCCACGTATTTAATCCCCCCCTAACACTAAGGGTCAATTTATCATAGCCAAATCAACCTAACGCGCACATTTTTGGACTGTGGCAGGAACCGTAGCACCCGGAGGAAACCCACGCAGACACGGGGAGAATGTGCAAACTCCACACAGACAGTTATCCGGAGCTGGATTCCATCCCGGGTCCCTGGCGCTGTGAGGCAACAGTGCTAACCACTATGCCACCGTGTTGCCTGATAGGGGTTGTTGGTGTACAGATACACTGTGTTGGTCTGATATAGGGGTTGTTGGCATATAGATACACTGTTGGTCTGGTATAGGGGTTGTTGGCATATAGATACACTGTTGGTCTGATATAGGGGTTGTTGGTATATAGATATACTGTGTTGGTTTGATATAGGGGTTGTTGGTATATAGATACACTGTTGGTCTGATATAGGGGTTGTTGGTATATAGATACACTGTGTTGGTCTGATATAGGGGTTGTTGGTATATAGATACACTGTGTTGGTCTGATATAGGGGTTGTTGGTATATAGATACACTGTGTTGGTCTGATATAGGGGTTGTTGGTATATAGATACACTGTGTTGGTCTGATATAGGGGTTGTTGGTATATAGATACACTGTTGGTCTGATATAGGGGTTGTTGGTATATAGATAAAAGTGAGAAGTCACACAACACCAGGTTATAGTCCAACAGTTTTATTTGAAATCACAAGCTTTCGGAGCTGCTGCTCCTTCATCAGGTGAAGTGAAGAAATACAAATCAGCAATGCATATATGGACAGAGAACAATGCCTGTGCAGCGTGCAATGTCAGACGACTACAGTTAATCTTTCTGACTGCCTTTTATCACACCTCGGCAGAGAGACAATCAGGTCAGTCAGGAAGACATTATATCAAAGACAAAGCAAGATACAACTAAGACAATGAGGTGGGGTCACAGGGGGTCTAATGTGTCAAATTCTGCAGTCTGTATGGAAAACCATAAACTTTAAACTTTTTACTTTTTTTACTGGAAATCACTTCTGTGAACAAGCCAACGATGACTCGAGTCTGGATGACTCTACGTCAGGTGGGGTTACATGTAGCGTGACATGAACCCAAGATCCCGGTTGTGGCCGTCCTCATGGGTGCGGAACTTGGCTATCAGTTTCTGCTCGATGATTTTGCTTTGTCGTGTGTCTCGAAGGCCGCCTTGGAGAACGCTTACCCACGTACTCCCCACGTAGGAGACTTCTACTGCCTCCCAAAGATACACAAAGCCAACACACCCGGACGTCCTATCGTATCAGGCAACGGAACCCTGTGTGAGAACCTCTCTGGATACGTCGAGGGCATCCTGAAACCCATCATACAGGGAACCCCCAGCTTCTGTCGCGACACTACAGACTTCTTACAGAAACTCCGCACCCATGGACCAGTTCAACCAGGAACACTCCTCGCCACGATGGACGTATCGGCACTCTAAACCAGTATCCCCCACGATGACGGCATCGCTGCGACAGCCTCAGTACTCAACACCAACAACAGCCAATCTCCAGACGCCATCCTACAACTCATCCGCTTCATCCTTGACCACAATGTAATTGTGCAACTGATTAGAATCACAGAATCCCCACAGTGCAGATAGAGGCCATTTCGGCCCATCGAGCCTGCACCGACACATATCCCACCCTATCCCCGTAACCCCACGTATTTAATCCCCCCCTAACACTAAGGGTCAATTTTTTTTTAATCATAGCCAAATCAACCTAACCCGCACATCTTTGGACTGTGGGAGGAAACCAGAGCACCCGGAGGAAACCCACGCAGACACGGGGAGAATGTGCAAACTCCACACAGACAGTCACCCGAGGCCGGATTCGAACCCAGGTCCCTGGCGCTGTGAGGCAACAGTGCTAACCACTATGCCACCTTCGACAACCAGTTTTTTACCCAAACACACGGAACAGCCATGGGGACCAAATTCGCACCCCAATACACCAACATCTTCATGCACAAGTTCGAGCAAGACTTCTTCGCTGCACAGGACCTCCAACCAACGCTGTACACCAGATACATCGACGACATCTTCTTCCTTTGGGTTTTGCCTTTGTTCAGTGCTGACAGTGACTCTGTATTTCTATCTTATTTTGTGTTTAAGGTAACAATTGTTATTTATTAAGTGAGGCATTCAGATGAAGCAATGCTGCAACAGAGTCCATTACTGAAGTTTGAGACTGGTCTGGATAGATCTGGTGTGTTAGAATGAAAAGCAACTGTTTCGGGACACAGAAAGGATACGTCTCAGAGGCAGGAAAACCAAATCAGATATACCTGAGGGCAGGAGGGCACAGAGTCTGGACTGTGGATTGTAATATCTGACAGGGGGCAGGAATCATCCTTTACCTAGAGGGTGACCAACAACTATGACAGATGCATAAGAGGTGTGGCTGACGCCCAGAGATTGGCTCATTTCTGGAGCAATGACATCAATTGCGAGGAAGGGAGTTATTCATCATATGATCCCAAGATCTAAGGTAAGGTGTATTTATCCCCAGGCTTGTTATCTCAGTTGTTGATTTCTTCCCTTCCAGTTGGAGGCGGAGCTTGTCTCTCTGCGCAGTAAACAGGATGAGACCAGCACTGAGAACCTCACGCTCAATCTGACCAATCAGGAGCTGGAGACGCGGCTGGAGCAGATCCAACAGGAGTTGCAGGAGGCCCAGGATCGGCTGGTGGGCCAAGAGGAGGAAGCAGCTCAACGAGAGGAGAAAGAAGGGTGAGTGACCCTGTACACAGCCCGCACACCGTGCACACTCCCCGCACACCGTGCACACAGCCCGCACACCGTGCACACTCCCCGCACACCGTGCACACTCCCCGCACACCGTGCACACTCCCCGCACACCGTGCACACAGCCCGCACACCGTGCACACTCCCCGCACACCGTGCACGCTCCCCGCACACCGTGCACGCTCCCCGCACACCGTGCACGCTCCCCGCACACCGTGCACGCTCCCCGCACTCCGTGCACGCTCACCGCACACCGTGCACGCTCACCGCACACCGTGCACGCTCCCCGCACACCGTGCACCACCGTGCACGCTCCCCGCACACCGTGCACACTCCCCGCACACCGTGCACGTACCCCACACACCGTGCACACTCCCCGCACACCGTGCACACTCCCCGCACACCGTGCACGTACCCCACACACCGTGCACACTCCCCGCACACCGTGCACACGCACGGCACACCGTGCACACTCCGCACACACCCCGCACACCGTGCACACTCCCCGCACACCGTGCACACTCCCCGCACACCGTGCACACTGTGCACGTACCCCGCACACCGTGCACACTCCCCGCACACCGTGCACACTCCCCGCACACCGTGCACACTCCCCGCACACCGTGCACGTACCCCGCACACCGTGCACGTACCCCGCACACCGTGCACACTCCCCGCACACCGTGCACACTCCGCACGTACCCCGCACACCGTGCACACTCCCCGCACACCGTGCACTCTCCCCGCACACCGTGCACACAGGGACAGTGTTAATAGACAGGCCCAGCCTCGCACTGACACAGTGAGTGACTGCAGTTCCCAACCCCTGGGAGTCCCTGATGCATAGCTGGATCAGGGGACTTGGACTGGTATTTGGGATTGAGGTGCCAGTGATGAGGAAATCTAACAAATCTTCCCAGTAACCCTTCTCTCTGACACTGTCACTGACGGTCTCTCCCTGTCTGTCTGATTCTTTGGTTTGATTACAGAGAGCGAGATCAATCTCCCGGCAGTGAGGGGCCACGTTCCGATGAAGCTGTTCTGCAGGTAATGAGGGATTGAGATAAAGTGACAAACTATAAAAATAGCCTGGTTCCAAATCAATGAAAATTTATATAGACTTCCAGAAGGCATTCGATAAAGTCCCACATATCAGACTGTTAGCTAAAGTCAAAGCTCATGGAATTGAAGGCAAATTATTGACCTGGTTGGGAAATTGGCTGAACGGCAGGAGACAGGCAGTCGGGATAATGAGCAGGTACTCTAATTGGCAGGATGTGACTAGTGGTGTCCCGCAGGGATCTGTGTTGGGGCCTCAACTATCCACAGTATTTATTAATGTCTTAGATGATGGGATAGAGAGCCACATATCCAAGGTTGCCAATGACACAAAGGCATTGTGGGCAGTGTAGATGGAAGCATAAAATTACAAAGAGATATTAATAGATTAAGTGAATGGGCAAAACTGTGGCAAATGGATTTCAATATAGGCAAGTGTGAGGTCATCAACTTTGGAATTAAAAGGGATGGATCAGAGTACGTTTGAAATGGTGAAAAGCTAGAAACAGTGGGGGTCCAAAGAGACTTGGGGGTCCAGGTACATCGATCATTAAAATGTCATGGACAGGTACAGAAAATAATCAAAAAGGCTAATGTAATGCTGGCCTTTATATCGAGAGAACTAGAATACAAGAGGGTAGAAGTTATGCTGCAGCTATACAAAAGCCCTGGTTAGACCACACCTGGAGCACTGCGAGCAGCTCTGGGCACCACACCTTAGGAAGGATATATTGGCCTTGGAGGGAGTGCAGCGTAGGTTTACCAGAATGATACCCGGACTTCAAGGGTTAAGTTACGAGGAGAGATTACACAAACTAGGGTTGTATTCCCTGGAATTTAGAAGGTTTAGAGGTAATTTGATCAAAGCTTTCAAGATATTAAGGGGAACTGATAGGGTAGAAAGAGAGAAACTATTTCCGCTGTTTGGGGAGTATAGGACTAGGAGACTTAGGGGGAAAAATTCAGTTGGTTGCACCTCCCGTTAGCGCCTTAAGAGGGCGCTAATGGGGCGCAAAGCATCTAGCGACCAGGCGCGGCGATGTTTGCGCCGCTCGCGAAATTAACTAGACATTTTGCGGCGGCGCTAAACACTACCACCACGATCTCCTGCGCCGGCAGATCGTGACGTCAGTTGAGTGCGCATCGCCCCGGAGCGGATATTGAGTGGCGCCCCCTGTCTTACCGCCTGACGCTAGCAACGACAGGTTGAGGGGAGCGTTTTGCAGCCATGAAGGGACTGGGGGAGCGCTATTTAAAGGTGACCGCTTTCTGCCTTTTATTGTTGGTGCCATTTTTGCACCATGCATTCTGAGACAGAGAGACTTCTGGAGAGTTTCAACGTTGCGTGAAGGAGTTTTGGATACTGAGCAGCACTTTGCAGGTTCATTTTGATTTGCCCTTCCTTGTATTGATTTAGAAGAGACTGTGGGGGTTGCACTCTGAGCTCTTTCTCTGGTACTCTCGAGTGTTCTTTCCAGCAGATTTGATGTACAGGTCTCTCCAGGCCAAGATTCAAGGCTGCAATGAGCAGGATGTGGATGGAAAGCAAGATCAACCCTCCCCTTTAAGAACTGGCCCGTGCCATTGTGTGTGTGTTCCATTGCTGACTGATATCACATGAGCTTCGCCAGTGCTCTGAGGTAGCGCCTCGCTCCTCGGCCTTTGCGCCTTAAGACAGGTGTGAAGCGCCTGATTTAGCACTCCAATCACCTCCAGGGGCGATAAAAGTCAAGTTTGCAGTCGGTGGCGATAATTAGCGCCAGGCGCTAATCTTTGCGCCCGGCCGATAATTGCGCCCCAAATGGGGCGATACTGAATTTCTCCCCCATAGTGTAAAAATTAAAGTCAGACCTTTCAGGAGTGAAGTTAGGAAACACTTCTACACACAAAGGGTGGTAGAAGTTTGGAACTCTCTTCTGCAAATGGCAATTAACGCTAGGTCAGTTGTTAATTTTAAATCTGGGATTGATGGATTTTTGTTAACCAAAGGTATTAAGGGATATGGGCCAAAGGCGGGTATGTGGAGTTAGGTTACAGATCAGCCAAGATCTCATTGAATGGCAGAACAGGCTCCAGGGGCTAAATGACCTCCTCCTGTTCCTATGTTCATATGAAAGAGTGAAATAATGTCCAATCTAAGTGTGATGGAGAAATCATTGTGATTTGGTAGTTTGCATCGATTAATGTTTGTAGCTGAAGACAAATCAGAAGCATTCAGCTCGATGTGATGTTTTATTGAAATGCCTGTTTTTACCGAGATAGTGAATTGTTCATATAGGCACACAGAAAGGATGTGCCATTTAAATTTGGAGGGAAATTCTAAATATAAATCCTCGTGCTTGGGGCTCAGCTATTTACAATCTATATTAATGACATAGAATCATAGAATGGTTACAGCACAGGCGGAGGCCCGTCGAGCCTGTGCCGGCTCTCTGCAAGAGCACTTCAGCTAGTCCTACTCCCCCACCCTTTCCCCGTAGCCCTGCAATTTATTTTCCTTCAGGTACTTATCCAACTCTCTTTTGAATACCAGGATTGAGTCTGCCTCCAGCACCCTTTCAGGCAGTGCATTCCAGATCTTAATCAATCTCTGCGTAAAATATTTTTTTCTTATGTCGCCTTTGGTTCTTCTGCCAATCACCTTAAATCTGTGTCCTCTGGTTCTCGACCCTTCCGTCAATGGGAACAGTTTCTCTCTACCGACTCTGTCCAGACCCCTCATGATTTTGAACACCTCTATCAAATCTTCTCTTAGATGAAGGGACCGAGTGTAATGTATCCAAGTTTGATGATGATATAAAGCTAGGTGGGAAAATAAGCTGTGAGGAGGACACAAAGGGCTGGATTTTGCCAGGCCCGAGGAGGCGGGAATGGAGGCGTGTGAGGTGTTAAAATTGCAAAAAATGGCGGGCGGGCGGGCCCGACCCCACCTCCATCCCGCCTCCGAGCAATTTTCCCAAATGCGTGGTTTCTGATCCCGCCTCCAAGAGGCGGGATAGGCCCTTAAGGCCCTTAACAACCACTTAATTGCCTCTATAATCCCATTTTGAGAGGCCTTTCTGATTTTAACACTTTTCCGACGTGATGCACGCCTCCTCTGAAACACGACGGTGAAACCTGGCGGTAGCACACTTGGATTGCTGACTATCAGCTGCAGCTCCACCATTAAAAAGGAGATTTGATCAATCATCATTCTGGGGGAACTTTTTGCAGGCATAACCATTGTTGTGGAAGTTTGGAGCCTGGCAGCAGCAGCAGGAGGAGGAGGAGGAGGTAAAAAAACAAATCTGGGAGCAGACTTAGGTCTCCTGCTGCTCATTCTGCCTCCAACTCCCTCTCACAGCAAAAGCCAAAAGGTTGGCAGTCTTTGCAAACCTTAAATGCAGCAGCAATGATGACATCATCAGAGGCGACTTTCAGACTGAAAAAACGAATTGGGTCATGGGTTCCCACATGCTGGAACTCAATTGCCCAATTAGGGGAAAATCGAATAATTCTCCCACATCCAATTGGAGTCGGGTGGCTAACACGAAAAGCGGATGACACGACCCCAGCCCGCCCCAATGACAAAATCGAGCCCAAAGAGTCTGCAAAGGGATATAGACAGGTTAAGTGAGTGGGCAGTAAGGTGGCAGATGAAGTACAATGAGGGGTAGGAAGAATAGAAAAACAGAATATTTTTTAAATGGTGAGAAACTTTCAAATGTTGGTGTTCAGAAAGATTTAGGTGTCCTCATACAGGAAACACAGAGAATTAGCATGCAGGTACAGCAAGCAATTAGGAAGGCAAATGGCATGTTGGCCTTTATTGCAAGGAGTACAAGACTAAGGAAGTCTTGCTACAATTGTACAGGGCCTTGGTGAGACCACACCTGGAGTACAGTGCACAGTTCTGGTCTTAGAGGCAGTGCAACGAAGGTTCACTAGATTGATTCCTGGGATGAGAGGGCTGTCCTATGATGAGAGATTGTGTAGAATGGGCCTGTACTCTCTGGAGTTTAGAAGAATGAGAGGCGATCTCATTGAAACATACAAGATTCTGAAGGGGATTGACAGGGTAGACGCTGAGAGGCTGTTCCCCCTGGCTGGAGTGTCTAGAACTAGGGGGCATAGTCTCAGGATAAGGGGTAGGCCATTTAAAATTGAGATGAGGAATTTCTTCACTCAGAGGGTTGTAAATTTTTGGAATTCTCTGCACCAAAGGGCTGTGGATGCTGAGTTGTTGAGTATATTCAAGGCTGAGATCGATAGATTTTTGGACTCTCGGGGCATCAAGGGATATGGGGATCGGGCGGGAAAGTGGAGTTGAGATCGAAGATCAGCCATGATCTTATTGAATGCCAGAGCAAGCTCGAGGGGCCGTATGGCCTACTCGTGCTCCTAACTCTTATGTTCTTAAATTTATGTTTCTTCAAGCGGAAATGTAATCTTCTGTTAAGTTTTATATGTCATGTCCCTACAATAAATGAGCTCCCAAAATGCAATACATGTAGAACGTTTTAGGTGGATGGGTTTCGATAGAAGAGTTGGGGTTCTAGAAGGATTATCTCCAGTGGGAGAGTCAGTGTTGTGGAGGGAGAGACTTCGAGTTAGGGCTCGTGGGATGGGTTTGGATAGAAGTGTTGGGTTTCCGGAGGGATGGTCTCCCATGGGGTACAATGGAAGGTCTTTGATGGGAGAGTTAGGGAAGTAATGTGATGGGTTTCAACCTGAGTTTGAATTCTAGAAGGATGGACTCCAATAAAATGGTTAGTGTTCTAGAGGGATAGGCTGCTATGAGACATTTAGGGTACTGGAAGGATAGATTTGGATTGAAGAGTTAGGGTACTAGTCAGGTGGGCTTTGATGGGAAATTTGGGATTTTAAAGAAATGGACTGCCTTAGAAAATTTTGGCTTCTAGAAGGACCGACTCCAAAAGAAGAGTTGGGGATCTAGAGGGCCAGTTTTTGAGGGGCCTGACATTTCATAAGTTCTCATATTCTTAATTTCTAATATAAATTGTGTTGTTTGTGGAGAACTCGAGTTGAACCTTCTTGAAACTGGATAAGGTAACAGCTGCATGGAACATAGCAACTACTGAATCGCTCTGTCTTTGAATGACGACGATAAGCAATGTGTGAGTGGATGGTAGCTACAGACGCTAAGGGACTGTGGGCCAGCCGCCTTATTGTTTATAATCACCACACTTTTCCATTTCAGAAAGAGGCCAGGCAGAGATGGGGCTCTGACATCAGCCAGGGGGACCTAAGCTCAGAAGGGTAAGTGATTTGTCTCTATCTTCTAGGACCCTTCAGCTCCACCCCCACCCCACCCCACTCAAACAGAGTTGGGCTTGGCTGTTGTATAATATGGAAGGCCAATTGATGTTAGACTCTTACTGTTCGAAGTACATAGGAACAGGAAGAGGCCATTCAGCCCCTCAAGCCTCTTCCATCATTCAATTAGATCAAAGAGAAAATACTGCAGATGCTGGAAATCTGAAATAAAAACAGAGAATGCTGGAGATACTCAGCAGGTCAGGCAGCATCTGTGAAGAGAGAAACAGAGTTAACGTTTCAGGTCGATGACCTTTCGTCAGAACCTTCAATTCGATCATTCTGATCTGTACCTCAACTCCGTTTACCTGCCTTTGATCCAAATCCCTTGTTACCCTTAATAAAAATCTGTCGAGCTCAGTCTTGAGAGCTCCAGCTGTCGCAGCATCCACAGCCTTTCGGGGGAGAGAGTTCCAGATTTTCACCACCCTTTGTGTGGAGAAGTGCTTCCTGATTTCACTCCTCAACAGCCTGGCTCTAATTTTAAGATTATGTCCCCACGTTCTTGATTCCCCCACCAGAAATTCTCTCTCTCTACGCTATCAAACCCTCTTAACATTTTAAACACCTCAATCAGATCACCCCTCAACCTTCGAAATCTCAAGGGAATACAAGCCAAGTTTATTCAACCTGTCCTTGTAATTTAACTCTCAAAGCCCTGGTATCACTCTGGCAGGTGCGATTGCTGCCCTCGAACTAATCCGAAGTGTCCTGTTGTTTTTTGTATTATAATCACTCGACAGCCTTGAGTGGAACCTCCTGAAAGCGAGCCACGTGAGTCGCATCATCTCGATTGAGGAGGACCCCCTGCCACAACAGGCACAGGAGGATACTGGGACACGAGGCTCCAGGGTCACAGGGCAGGAAGTCGATATGAGGACCGCCAAAGATGGAGATGCAGTTTTTGAAGGAAAGGCAGAGACTTTGTGGAGAGATGGAGTAGCAGGTCCAAACAAAGAGGTACTTGTTGGCCAGCTGCTTCACTTTCGTTAAACAAAACAGAAGGGCTCATTCCTCCAGCAGCTCGTTCTCCTGCCCCTCACCCCACAGAGGGGCATGTAGGCCTGAGCGACAAGCCGTCTGGCTTACTCTGGCCTCCTGCGCAGCCCCGATTTCCATCGCTCCACCATTGGCGGCCGTGCCTTCAGCTGCCTGGGCCCCAAGCTCTGGAATTCCCTCCCTAAACCTCTCCGCCTTTATCTCCTCCTTTAAGACGTTCCTTAAAACCTAACTCTCTGACCAAGCTTTTGGTCATCTGCCCTAATGTTCCTTTATGTGGCTTGGTGTCGATTTTTATGTCTGAGTACGCTCCTGTGAAGCACCTTAGGATGTTTTACTATGTTTAAGGCGCTATATAAATGCTTGTTGTTGTTGTTGTTGTTGTTAACCCCTCACATATTAGATTGAATTGGGATTCCCTCAGATTAAGGCCACTGAGAGAATCAGCACTCCGCACGGGACTAAAACTTACAACTGAACTACCCCCTCGCTCCTGCCCCAGCCACTGGACCTACATCCTGTGTGGCAGGGTGAGGGGGTACAGCCCCCCTCCCCAGTAAACCCGGCGCACTGCGCCCTCCTCACATACTGGGGGATCCAAGAGACTGGGGGAGAGAGAGAGAGACTGGGGGGGAGAGAGAGAGAGAGACTGGGGGAGAGAGAGAGAGAGACTGGGGGAGAGAGAGAGAGAGAGACTGGGGGGGGGAGAGAGAGAGAGAGACTGGGGGGGGGAGAGAGAGAGAGAGAGAGACTGGGGGAGAGAGAGAGAGAGAGACTGGGGGAGAGAGAGAGAGACTGGGGGAGAGAGAGAGAGAGAGAGA
>JASTWF010001574.1:0-32442 GCA_030390025.1 Squalus acanthias
TTTTCTGTTGTTATTTAAACTTCTATCTTTGGCTCCTCAGCAATTGGCTCTTACTACCCTGTCCCTTCCCTTCAACACACTGATCATTTCCGCCTCTAATCTGCGTTGTTCCAATGAAAACCCTCCAGATTCTTTCTTTGTATTTCCTGACACCAGACTAAATCCTGGTGAATGCGGCTTTTGGCCTCTAACGCCTGAGGATATCCTGCATGGAGGCGTTTAATAAATGGCTGGTGGTGGGGTCCACCCTATTTCCCTTGTTTATTGCCCATCCTGTTTTTTAATTCGGCCAGTTCAAAGTATTTGTAGAGTTAAGTACATTGTGTGGGACTGGAGCCAGGTGTAGGCTCGACCGGGCAGAGGTCACTCCCTGAAGGACACGAGGAACTCACTGGATTTTTTCAGCCATTTCTGGATGCCTGCAAAAAATGACCAGGTTTTTAATGAATTCACTTTCGTACCTTACTCCAGTGAGATTTGAATTTACAACCTCTGCTCGTCCAGTACCTGAACCACACTCCCACACCCTGTAGTACAGTCATTCAGCCCAGTCCATGTCTGATTGCCCGATTAGACACTCTAACCCCTCCCATCACCTGCTGATCCCATACTTTTAACGTAGACTCAGACAGCACAGGAGGAGGCCATTCGGCCCATCGTGCCTGTGCCGGCTCTTTGAAAGAGCTCTCCAATTAGTCCCACTCCCCCCTGCTCTTTCCCCATAGCCCTGCAAATTCCACCCTTCCAAGTATTTATCCAATTCCCCGTTTGAAAGTCACTATTGAATCTGCTTCCACCGCCCTTTCAGGCAGCGCATTCCAGATCACAACAACTCGCTGCGGAAAAAACATTCTCCTCATCTCCCCCTCTGGTTCTTTTGCCAATTATCTTCAATCTGTGTCCTCTGGTTACCGACCCTCCTGGCACTGGAGACAGTTTCTCCTTATTTACTCGATCGAAACCCCTCGTGATTTTGAACGCCTCGATTAAATCTCCCCTGAACCTTCTCTGCTCGAAGGAGAACAACTCCAGCACTCTCCACGTAACTGAACATCCCTGGTACCATTCTGGCAAATCTGCTCCGCAACCTCTCCAGGACCCTGACAACTTGAGCCAGGCAGTGGGCAGAGTGTGCCCATCACCTACACCCAACGCCGTGAGGCGCGAGCCTGATTCGCATGCAGCCAGCGAGCGTCAAGCCGTATGTGGGAGGGGGTGAAGCCACACCCAGCGTCGTCCCCATCTCCGCCGCCACAAGGGGGACCTTGTACTGACCCAGGAGGAAGGAGTTGCATTTATATCGCGCCTTTCACGACCACCAGACATGCCAAAGCGCTTTACAGCCGATTAAGTATTTTCTGAATTCAGTCACACTGGTAATGTAGGAAAGGCGGCAGCCAATTTGCGCACAGCAAGCTCCCACAAACAGCAATGTGATAATGACCAGATCATCTGTTTTTAGTGATGTTGGTTGAGGGATAAATATCGGTCCCAGGACACCGGGGAGAACTCCCCCCTGCTCTTCTTCCAATAGTGGCCGTGGGATTCTTTACCTCCACCCGAGAGGGCAGACGGGGCCTCGGTTTAACGTCTTATCTGAAAGACGGCACCTCCGACAGTACCGCCCCTCCGGCAGTGCGGCGCTCCCTCATTACTGCCCCTCCGGCAGTGCGGCGCTCCCTCAGTACTGCCCCTCCGACAGTGCGGCGCTCCCTCAGTACTGCCCCTCCGACAGTGCGGCGCTCCCTCAGTACTGCCCCTCCGACAGTGCGGCGCTCCCTCAGTACTGCCCCTCCGACAGTGCGGCAGCTCCCTCAGTACTGCCCCTCCGACAGTGCGGCGCTCCCTCAGTACTGCCCCTCCGACAGTGCGGCGCTCCCTCAGTACTGCCCCTCCGACAGTGCGGCGCTCCCTCAGTACTGCCCCTCCGACAGTGCGGCGCTCCCTCAGTACTGCCCCTCCGACAGTGCGGCGCTCCCTCAGTACTGCCCCTCCGACAGTGCGGCGCTCCCTCAGTACTGCCCCTCCGACAGTGCGGCGCTCCCTCAGTACTGCCCCTCCGACAGTGCGGCGCTCCCTCAGTACTGCCCCTCCGACAGTGCGGCGCTCCCTCAGTACTACCCCTCCGACAGTGCGGCGCTCCCTCAATACTGCCCCTCCGACAGTGCGGCGTTCCCTCAGTACTGCCCCTCCGACAGTGCGGCGCTCCCTCAGTACTGCCCCTCTGATAGTGCGGCACTCCCTCAGTACAGCCCCTCCGACAGTGCGGTGCTCCCTCAGTACTGCCCCTCCGACAGTGCGGCGCTCCCTCAGTACTGCCCCTCCGACAGTGCGGCGCTCCCTCAGTACTGCCCCTCCGACAGTGCGGCGCTCTCTCAGTTCTGCCCCTCAGACAGTGCGGCGCTCTCTCAGTTCTGCCCCTCCGACAGTGCGGTGCTCCCTCAGTACTGCCCCTCCGACAGTGCGGCGCTCCCTCAGTACTGCCCTCCGACAGTGAGGCGCTCCCTCAGTACTGCCCCTCTGACAGTGCGGCACTCCCTCAGTACTGCCCCTCTGACAGTGCGGCACTCCCTCAGTACTGCCCCTCCGACAGTGCGGCGCTCCCTCAGTACTGCCCTCCGACAGTGCGGCGCTCCCTCAGTGCTGCCCCTCCGACAGTGCGGCGCTCTCTCAGTACTGCCCCTCCGACAGTGCAGCGCTCCCTCAGTACTGCCCCTCCGACAGTGCGGCGCTCTCTCAGTACCGCCCCTCTGACAGTGCGGCGCTCCCTCAGTACTGCCCCTCCGACAGTGCGGCTCTCCCTCAGTACTGCCACTCCGACAGTGCGGCTCTCTCTCAGTACTGCCCCTCCGACAGTGCGGCGCTACCTCAGTACTGCACCTCCGACAGTGTGGCGTCCCTCAGTACCGCCCCTCCGACAGTGCGGGGCTCCCTCAGTACTGCACTGGAGTGTCAGCCTGGAGTTTTGTGCTCAAGTCTCTGGAGTGGGACTCGAACCCACGACCTTCTAACTCAGGCGAGAGAGAGAGTGCTGCCCACTGAGCCACAGTTGGAGCAGCGGCAGAACCTCCTACTCCTCTTGGCCCCCCTAAAATAAGAGTTAAAAAGAAACTTTGGCCATTTTCTGAGTGGTGGATTTGCTTATTCCAAGTGGCCTCAAACAGGCAGGAGTTCCAGCCCCTGGTCTCCAGACCCAGGATCAGCAGTGTAAACAGGGCAGCAAGTTACCCAGCACCATGCTGGGCTGCGACTGCCCTGTTCACGGCAGGGAGGAGGCCTGAACCTTGGCCCGACGAAACTCGCTGACTGCTCAGCACATAACCCAGCTGTGTTGCTAATATCTCTCTCGGCCTCAATCTCCAACAGTTCCTGCAGTGCCAAGCTTTCCTGCAAAAGCAGGTTGAAAGTCCAAATGTGTCCAATTCTGGGCACCGCACTTTAGGAAGGATGTGAAGGCCTTTGAGAGGGTGCAGAAAAGATTTACAAGAATGGTTCCACGGATGAGGGACTTCAGTTACGTGGATAGACTGGAGAAGCTGGGGTTGTTCACCTTTGAGCAGAGAAGGTTGAGCGGAGATTTGATAGAGGTGTTCAAAATCACGATGGGTCTTGACAGAGTCGAAAGAGAGAAAGGGTTCCCATTGGCGGAAGTGTCGAGAATCAGAGGACACAGATTTAAGGTGATTGGCAAAAGAACCAAAGGCGACATGAGGAAAAACCTTTTTACGCAGCGAGTGGTTAGGATCTGGAATGCACTGCCTGAAAGGGTGGTGGAGGCAGACTCAGTCATGGCTTTCAAACGGAAAGAAATTTGCAGGGCTAAGGGGAAAGGGCGGGGGGAGTGGGACTAGCTGAAGTGCTCTTGCAGAGAGCCGGCACGGGCTCGACGGGCCGAATGGCCTCCTTCCGTGCTGCAACCATTCTATGATGCTATGATTCCAAATGGCCTTTGTTAGATTCCCCTTCCGCTCCAGGTTAATCACCCTCTCAAAGAGCAGCAGCAAGTTTATAAGGAAAGGCCTCTTCTTGCCAATCCCGTGCTGCCAGTTCACTATCACACACGTGCACTTTAAATCTTCACTTATCAGGCCAAAGATGCCCTGATTAAAAACAAATCTTTTAAAATAGAGGTAAATAGGTTTTTGATCAATGCACTCACACCCACCTACATGGTCGACACCCGACCACAGCCGACTCGTGAGTCTTATTTAGTGGGGGTGGTCCCCACAATAAAATATCCAGCCAACTTTGGGTAAAACACAGAGTATGGCGATTTGCGCATGGTACAGGAAGGGAACTGGTGCCCAGGGACTGTACCCCAGTAACAGGGAGTGCCCAGGGACCGTACCCCAGTAACAGGGAGAGCCCAGGGACTGTAGCCCAGTAACAGAGAGTGCCCAGGGACTGTAGCCCAGTAACAGGGAGTGCCCAGGGACTGTACCCCAGTAACAGGGAGTGCCCAGGGACTGTAGCCCAGTAACAGAGAGTGCCCAGGGACTGTACCCCAGTAACAGGGAGTGCCCAGGGACTGTACCCCAGTAACAGGGAGTGCCCAGGGTCTGTACCCCAGTAACAGAGAGTGCCCAGGGACTGTACCCCAGTAACAGTGAGTGCGCAGGGACTGTACCCCAGTAACAGTGAGTGCCCAGGGACTGTACCCCAGTAACAGAGAGTGCCCACGGACTGTACCCCATAACAGTGAGTGCCCAGGGTCTGTACCCCAGTAACAGTGAGTGCCCAGGGACTGTACCCCAGTAACAGAGAGTGCCCAGGGACTGTACCCCAGTAACAGGGAGTGCCCAGGGACTGTACCCCAGTAACAGTGAGTGCCCAGGGACTGTACCCCAGTAACAGTGAGTGCCCAGGGACTGTACCCCAGTAACAGTGAGTGCCCAGGGACTGTGCCCCAGTAACAGAGAGTGCCCAGGGACTGTACCCCATAACAGTGAGTGCCCAGGGTCTGTACCCCAATAACAGAGAGTGCCCAGGGACTGTACCCCAGTAACAGAGAGTGCCCAGGGACTGTACCCCAGTAACAGGGAGTGCCCAGGGACTGTACCCCGGTAACAGAGTGTGCCCAGGGCCTGTACCCCAGTAACAGTGAGTGCCCAGGGCCTGTACCCCAGTAACAGGGAGTGCCCAGGGACTGTACCCCAGTAACAGAGAGTGCCCAGGGACTGTACCCCAGTAACAGAGAGTGCCCAGGGACTGTACCCCAGTAACAGGGAGTGCCGAGGGACTGTACCCCAGTAACAGAGAGTGCCCAGGGACTGTACCCAAGTAACAGGGAGTGCCGAGGGACTGTACCCCAGTAACAGAGAGTGCCCAGGGACTGTACCCCAGTAACAGGGAGTGCCCAGGGTCCGTACCCCAGTAACAGAGAGTGCCCAGGGTCTGTAGCCCAGTAACAGTGAGTGCCCAGGGTCCGTACCCCAGCAACAGGGAGTGCCCAGGGTCCGTACCCCAGTAACAGAGAGTGCTCAGGGACTGTACCCCAGTAACAGGGAGTGCCCAGGGACTGTACCCCAGTAACAGAGAGTGCCCAGGGACCGTACCCCAGCAACAGGGAGTGCCCAGGGTCCGTACCCCAGTAACAGAGAGTGCCCAGGGACTGTACCCCAGTAACAGAGGAGTGCCCAGGGTCCGTACCCCAGTAACAGGAGTGCCCAGTGTCTGTACCCCAGTAACAGGGAGTGCCCAGGGACTGTACCCCAGTAACAGAGAGTGCCCAGGGTCCGTACCCCAGTAACAGAGAGTGCCCAGGGACTGTACCCCAGTAACAGGGAGTTCCCAGGGTCCGGAACCCAGTAACAGAGAGTGCCCAGGGACTGTACCCCAGTAACAGGGAGTGCCCAGGGTCCGTACCCCAGCAACAGGGAGTGCCCAGGGACTGTACCCCAGCAACAGGGAGTGCCCAGGGACCGTACCCCAGTAACAGAGAGTGCCCAGGGACTGTACCCCAGTAACAGAGAGTGCCCAGGGACTGTACCCCAGTAACAGGGAGTGCCCAGGGACTGTACCCCAGTAACAGGGAGTGCCCAGGGACTGTACCCCAGTAACAGAGAGTGCCCAGGGACTGTACCCCAGTAACAGAGAGTGCCCAGGGACTGTACCCCAGTAACAGGGAGTGCCCAGGGTCCGTACCCCAGTAACAGTGAGTGCCCAGGGACTGTACCCCAGTAACAGGGAGTGCCCAGGGTCCGTACCCCAGTAACAGAGAGTGCCCAGGGACTGTACCCCAGCAACAGGGAGTGCCCAGGGACTGTACCCCAGTAACAGAGAGTGCCCAGGGACTGTACCTCAGTAACAGGGAGTGCCCAGGGACTGTACCCCAGTAACAGAGAGTGCCCAGGGACTGTACCCCAGTAACAGAGAGTGCCCAGGGACTGTACCCCAGTAACAGAGAGTGCCCAGGGTCCGTACCCCAGTAACAGAGAGTGCCCAGGGACTGTACCCCAGTAACAGGGAGTGCCCAGGGACTGTACCCCAGTAACAGGGAGTGCCCAGGGACTGTACCCCAGTAACAGAGAGTGCCCAGGGACTGTACCCCAGTAACAGGGAGTGCCCAGGGACCGTACCCCAGTAACAGAGAGTGCCCAGGGACTGTACCCCAGCAACAGGGAGTGCCCAGGGTCCGTACCCAGTAACAGAGAGTGCCCAGGGACTGTACCCCAGTAACAGGGAGTGCCCAGGGACTGTACCCCAGTAACAGAGAGTGCCCAGGGACCGTACCCCAGTAACAGGGAGTGCCCAGGGACTGTACCCAGTAACAGGGAGTGCCCAGGGACTGTACCCCAGTAACAGGAGTGCCCAGGGACTGTACCCCAGTAACAGGAGTGCCCAGGGTCCTGTACCCCAGTAACAGGGAGTGCCCAGGGACTGTACCCCAGTAACAGAGAGTGCCCAGGGACTGTACCCCAGTAACAGAGAGTGCTCAGGGACTGTACCCCAGTAACAGGGAGTGCCCAGGGTCCGTACCCCAGTAACAGAGAGTGCCCAGGGACTGTAGCCCAGTAACAGAGAGTGTCCAGGGTCCGTACCCCAGTAACAGAGAGTGCCCAGTGTCTGTACCCCAGTAACAGGGAGTGCCCAGGACTGTACCCCAGTAACAGGGAGTGCCCAGGGACTGTACCCCAGTAACAGAGAGTGCCCAGGGACCGTACCCCAGTAACAGGGAGTGCCCAGGGACTGTATCCCAGTAACAGAGAGTGCCCAGGGACTGTACCCCAGTAACAGAGAGTGCCCAGGGACTGTACCCCAGTAACAGAGAGTGCCCAGGGACTGTAGCCCAGTAACAGGGAGTGCCCAGGGACTGTACCCCAGTAACAGAGAGTGCCCAGGGACTGTACCCCAGTAACAGGGAGTGCCCAGGGACTGTACCCCAGTAACAGGGAGTGCCCAGGGACTGTACCCCAGTAACAGGGAGTGCCCAGGGACTGTATCCCAGTAACAGAGAGTGCCCAGGGGCTGTACCCCAGCAACAGGGAGTGCCCAGGGACTGTACCCCAGTAACAGGGAGTGCCCAGGGACTGTACCCCAGTAACAGAGAGTGCCCAGGGACTGTACCCCAGTAACAGGGAGTGCCCAGGGTCCGTACCCCAGTAACAGAGAGTGCCCAGGGACTGTACCCCAGCAACAGGGAGTGCCCAGGGACTGTACCCCAGTAACAGAGAGTGCCCAGGGACTGTACCCCAGTAACAGGGAGTGCCCAGGGACTGTACCCCAGTAACAGGGAGTGCCCAGGGACTGTACCCCAGTAACAGGGAGTGCCCAGGGACTGTACCCCAGTAACAGAGTGTGCCCAGGGACTGTACCCCAGTAACAGTGAGTGCCCAGGGACTGTACCCCAGTAACAGGGAGTGCCCAGGGACCGTATCCCAGTAACAGGGAGTGCCCAGGGACCGTACCCCAGTAACAGGAAGTGCCCAGGGACTGTATCCCAGTAACAGGGAGTGCCCAGGGACCGTACCCCAGTAACAGAGAGTGCCCAGGGACTGTATCCCAGTAACAGGGAGTGCCCAGGGACCGTACCCCAGTAACAGAGAGTGCCCAGGGACTGTACCCCAGTAACAGGGAGTGCCCAGGGACTGTACCCCAGTAACAGGGAGTGCCCAGGGACCTGTATCCCAGTAACAGGAGTGCCCAGGGACCTGTACCCCAGTAACAGAGAGTGCCCAGGGACTGTATCCCAGTAACAGGGAGTGCCCAGGGACTGTACCCCAGTAACAGAGAGTGCCCAGGGACTGTACCCCAGTAACAGAGAGTGCCCAGGGACTGTACCCCAGTAACAGGGAGTGCCCAGGGACTGTACCCCAGTAACAGGAGTGCCCAGGGACTGTACCCCAGTAACAGGAGTGCCCAGGGACTGTACCCCAGTAACAGGGAGTGCCCAGGGACTGTATCCCAGTAACAGAGAGTGCCCAGGGACTGTATCCCAGTAACAGGGAGTGCCCAGGGACCGTACCCCAGGAACAGAGAGTGCCCAGGGACTGTACCCCAGTAACAGAGAGTGCCCAGGGACCGTACCCCAGTAACAGAGAGTGCCCAGGGACCGTACCCCAGGAACAGAGAGTGCCCAGGGACTGTACCCCAGTAACAGAGAGTGCTCAGGGACTGTACCCCAGTAACAGGGAGTGCTCAGGGACTGTACCCGAGTAACAGGGAGTGCCCAGGGTCCGTACCCCAGTAACAGGGAGTGCCCAGGACCTGTACCCCAGTAACAGGGAGTGCCCAGGGACTGTATCCCAGTAGCAGGGAGTGCCCAGGGACCGTACCCCAGTAACAGAGAGTGCCCAGGGACTGTACCCCAGTAACAGGGAGTGCCCAGGGACTGTATCCCAGTAACAGGGAGTGCCCAGGGACTGTATCCCAGTAACAGGGAGTGCCCAGGGACCGTACCCCAGTAACAGGGAGTGCCCAGGGACTGTATCCCAGTAACAGGGAGTGCCCAGGGACCGTACCCCAGTAACAGGGAGTGCCCAGGGACTGTACCCCAGTAACAGAGAGTGCCCAGGGACCGTACCCCAGTAACAGGAGTGCCCAGGGACTGTATCCCAGTAACAGGGAGTGCCCAGGGACTGTATCCCAGTAACAGGGAGTGCCCAGGGACTGTACCCCAGTAACAGGGAGTGCCCAGGGACCGTACCCCAGTAACAGAGAGTGCCCAGGGACTGTATCCCAGTAACAGGGAGTGCCCAGGGACCGTACCCCAGTAACAGAGAGTGCCCAGGGACTGCACCCCAGTAACAGAGAGTGCCCAGGGACCATACCCCAGTAACAGAGAGTGCCCAGGGACTGTACCCCAGTAACAGGGAGTGCCCAGGGACTGTACCCCAGTAACAGAGAGTGCCTACGGACTGTAGCCCAGTAACAGAGGGTGCCCAGGGACCGTACCCCAGTAACAGGGAGTGCCAGGGACTGTACCCCAGTAACAGGGAGTGCCCAGGGACTGTACCCCAGTAACAGAGAGTGCCCAGGGACTGTACCCCAGTAACAGGGAGTGCCCAGGGACTGTACCCCAGTAACAGAGAGTGCCCAGGGACTGTACCCCAGTAACAGTGAGTGCCCAGGGACTGTACCCCAGTAACAGAGAGTGCCCAGGGACTGTACCCCAGTAACAGTGAGTGCCCAGGGTCTGTACCCCAGTAACAGAGAGTGCCCAGGGACTGTACCCCAGTAACAGAGAGTGCCCAGGGACTGTACCCCAGTAACAGGGAGTGCCCAGGGACTGTACCCCAGTAACAGAGAGTGCCCAGGGACTGTACCCCAGTAACAGAGAGTGCCCAGGGACTGTACCCCAGTAACAGTGAGTGCCCAGGGACTGTAGCCCCAGTAACAGAGAGTGCCCAGGGACTGTACCCCAGTAACAGTGAGTGCCCAGGGTCTGTACCCCAGTAACAGAGAGTGCCCAGGGACTGTACCCCAGTAACAGAGAGTGCCCAGGGACTGTACCCCAGTAACAGGGAGTGCCCAGGGACTGTACCCCGGTAACAGAGTGTGCCCAGGGCCTGTACCCCAGTAACAGTGAGTGCCCAGGGCCTGTACCCCAGTAACAGGGAGTGCCCAGGGACTGTACCCCAGTAACAGAGAGTGCCCAGGGACTGTACCCCAGTAACAGAGAGTGCCCAGGGACTGTACCCCAGTAACAGGGAGTGCCGAGGGACTGTACCCCAGTAACAGAGAGTGCCCAGGGACTGTACCCCAGTAACAGGGAGTGCCGAGGGACTGTACCCCAGTAACAGAGAGTGCCCAGGGACTGTACCCCAGTAACAGGGAGTGCCCAGGGTCCGTACCCCAGTAACAGAGAGTGCCCAGGGTCTGTAGCCCAGTAACAGTGAGTGCCCAGGGTCCGTACCCCAGCAACAGGGAGTGCCCAGGGTCCGTACCCCAGTAACAGAGAGTGCTCAGGGACTGTACCCCAGTAACAGGGAGTGCCCAGGGACTGTAGCCCAGTAACAGAGTGTGCCCAGGGTCCGTACCCCAGCAACAGGGAGTGCCCAGGGTCCGTACCCCAGTAACAGAGAGTGCCCAGGGACTGTACCCCAGTAACAGAGGGTGCCCAGGGTCCGTACCCCAGTAACAGGGAGTGCCCAGTGTCTGTACCCCAGTAACAGGGAGTGCCCAGGGACTGTACCCCAGTAACAGAGAGTGCCCAGGGTCCGTACCCCAGTAACAGAGAGTGCCCAGGGACTGTACCCCAGTAACAGGGAGTTCCCAGGGTCCGGAACCCAGTTACAGAGAGTGTCCAGGGACTGTACCCCAGCAACAGGGAGTGCCCAGGGTCCGTACCCCAGCAACAGAGAGTGCCCAGGGACTGTACCCCAGTAACAGAGAGTGCCCAGGGACTGTACCCCAGCAACAGGGAGTGCCCAGGGTCCGTACCCCAGTAACAGAGAGTGCCCAGGGACTGTACCCCAGTAACAGAGAGTGCCCAGGGACTGTACCCCAGTAACAGGGAGTGCCCAGGGATTGTACCCGAGTAACAGGGAGTGCCCAGGGACTGTACCCCAGTAACAGAGTGTGCCCAGGGACTGTACCCCAGTAACAGAGAGTGCCCAGGGACTGCACCCCAGTAACAGGGAGTGCCCAGGGTCCGTACCCCAGTAGCAGTGAGTGCCCAGGGACTGTACCCCAGTAACAGGGAGTGCCCAGGGACTGTACCCCAGCAACAAGGAGTGCCCAGGAACTGTACCCCAGTAACAGAGAGTGCCCAGGGACTGTACCCCAGCAACAAGGAGTGCCCAGGAACTGTACCCCAGTAACAGAGAGTGCCCAGGGACTGTACCTCAGTAACAGGGAGTGCCCAGGGACTGTACCCCAGTAACAGAGAGTGCCCAGGGACTGTACCCCAGTAACAGAGAGTGCCCAGGGACTGTACCCCAGTAACAGAGAGTGCCCAGGGTCCGTACCCCAGTAACAGAGAGTGCCCAGAGACTGTACCCCAGCAACAGGGAGTGCCCAGGGACTGTACCCCAGTAACAGGGAGTGCCCAGGGTCCGTACCCCAGTAACAGAGAGTGCCCAGGGACTGTACCCCAGTAACAGGGAGTGCCCAGGGTCCGTACCCCAGTAACAGAGAGTGCCCAGGGACTGTACCCCAGCAACAGGGAGTGCCCAGGGTCCGTAACCCAGTAACAGTGAGTGCCCAGGGTCCGTACCCCAGCAACAGGGAGTGCCCAGGGTCCGTACCCCAGTAACAGAGAGTGCTCAGGGACTGTACCCCAGTAACAGGGAGTGCTCAGGGACTGTACCCGAGTAACAGGGAGTGCCCAGGGTCCGTACCCCAGTAACAGAGTGTGCCCAGGGACTGTAGCCCAGTAACAGAGAGTGTCCAGGGTCCGTACCCCAGTAACAGAGAGTGCCCAGTGTCTGTACCCCAGTAACAGGGAGTGCCCAGGGCCTGTACCCCAGTAACAGGGAGTGCCCAGGGACTGTACCCCAGTAACAGAGAGTGCCCAGGGTCCGTACCCCAGCAACAGAGAGTGCCCAGGGACTGTACCCCAGTAACAGGGAGTGCCCAGGGACTGTACCCCAGTAACAGGAAGTGCCCAGGGACTGTACCCCAGCAACAGGGAGTGCCCAGGGACTGTACCCCAGCAACAGGGAGTGCCCAGGGACTGTACCCCAGTAACAGAGAGTGCCCAGGGACTGTATCCCAGTAACAGGGAGTGCCCAGGGACCGTATCCCAGTAACAGGGAGTGCCCAGGGACCGTACCCCAGTAACAGAGAGTGCCCAGGGACTGCACCCCAGTAACAGAGAGTGCCCAGGGACCATACCCAAGTAACAGAGAGTGCCCAGGGACTGTACCCCAGTAACAGGGAGTGCCCAGGGACTGTACCCCAGTAACAGAGAGTGCCCAGGGACTGTACCCCAGTAACAGGGAGTGCCCAGGGACTGTACCCCAGTAACAGAGAGTGCCCAGGGACTGTACCCCAGTAACAGGGAGTGCCCAGGGACTGTAGCCCAGTAACAGAGAGTGCCCAGGGACTGTACCCCAGTAACAGAGAGTGCCCAGGGACTGTATCCCAGTAACAGAGAGTGCCCAGGGACTGTACCCCAGTAACAGGGAGTGCCCAGGGACTGTACCCCAGTAACAGAGAGTGCCCAGGGACTGTACCCCAGTAACAGGGAGTGCCCAGGGACTGTACCCCAGTAACAGAGAGTGCCCAGGGACTGTACCCCAGCAACAGGGAGTGCCCAGGGACTGTACCCCAGTAACAGAGAGTGCCCAGGGACTGTAGCCCAGTAACAGGGAGTGCCCAGGGACTGTACCCCAGTAACAGAGAGTGCCCAGGGACTGTACCCCAGTAACAGAGAGTGCCCAGGGACTGTAGCCCAGTAACAGGGAGTGCCCAGGGACTGTACCCCAGTAACAGAGAGTGCCCAGGGACTGTACCCCAGCAACAGGGAGTGCCCAGGGACTGTACCCCAGCAACAGGGAGTTCCCAGGGACTGTACCCCAGTAACAGGGAGTGCCCAGGGACTGTACCCCAGTAACAGAGATTGCCCAGGGACTGTACCCCAGTAACAGGGAGTGCCCAGGGACTGTACCCCAGCAACAGAGAGTGCCCAGGGACAGTACCCCAGTAACAGAGAGTGCCAAGGGACTGTATCCCAGTAACAGTGAGTGCCCAGAGTCCGTACCCCAGTAACAGGGAGTGCCCAGGGATTGCACCCCAGTAACAGAGTGTGCCCAGGGACTGTACCCCATAACAGTGAGTGCCCAGGGACTGTACCCCAGTAACAGGGAGTGCCCAGGGACCGTATCCCAGTAACAGGGAGTGCCCAGGGACTGTACCCCAGTAACAGGAAGTGCCCAGGGACTGTATCCCAGTAACAGGGAGTGCCCAGGGACTGTACCCCAGTAACAGAGAGTGCCCAGGGACTGTATCCCAGTAACAGGGAGTTCCCAGGGACCGTACCCCAGTAACAGAGAGTGCCCAGGGACTGCACCCCAGTAACAGAGAGTGCCCAGGGACCATACCCAAGTAACAGAGAGTGCCCAGGGACTGTACCCCAGTAACAGGGAGTGCCCAGGGACTGTACCCCAGTAACAGAGTGCCCAGGGACTGTACCCCAGTAACAGGAAGTGCCCAGGGACTGTACCCCAGTAACAGGGAGTGCCCAGGGACTGTACCCCAGTAACAGGGAGTGCCCAGGGACTGTATCCCAGTAACAGGGAGTGCCCAGGGACTGTACCCCAGTAACAGGGAGTGCCCAGGGACTGTATCCCAGTAACAGAGAGTGCCCAGGGACTGTATCCCAGTAACAGGGAGTGCCCAGGGACCGTACCCCAGTAACAGAGAGTGCCCAGGACCTGTACCCCAGTAACAGGGAGTGCCCAGGGACTGTATCCCAGTAACAGAGAGTGCCCAGGGACTGTACCCCAGTAACAGGGAGTGCTCAGGGACTGTACCCGAGTAACAGGGAGTGCCCAGGGTCCGTACCCCAGTAACAGAGAGTGCCCAGGGACTGTACCCCAGTAACAGGGAGTGCCCAGGGACTGTATCCCAGTAACAGAGAGTGCCCAGGGACCGTACCCCAGTAACAGAGAGTGCCCAGGGACTGTACCCCAGTAACAGGGAGTGCCCAGGGACTGTATCCCAGTAACAGGGAGTGCCCAGAGACTGTATCCCAGTAACAGGGAGTGCACAGGGACCGTACCCCAGTAACAGGGAGTGCCCAGGGACTGTATCCCAGTAACAGGGAGTGCCCAGGGACTGTATCCCAGTAACAGAGAGTGCCCAGGGACTGTATCCCAGTAACAGGGAGTGCCCAGGGACCGTACCCCAGTAACAGAGAGTGCCCAGGGACTGTATCCCAGTAACAGGGAGTGCCCAGGGACCGTACCCCAGTAACAGAGAGTGCCCAGGGACTGCACCCCAGTAACAGAGAGTGCCCAGGGACCATACCCAAGTAACAGAGAGTGCCCAGGGACTGTACCCCAGTAACAGGGAGTGCCCAGGGACTGTACCCCAGTAACAGAGAGTGCCTACGGACTGTAGCCCAGTAACAGAGGGTGCCCAGGGACCGTACCCCAGTAACAGGGAGTGCCCAGGGACTGTACCCCAGTAACAGGGAGTGCCCAGGGACTGTATCCCAGTAACAGGGAGTGCCCAGGGCCTGTACCCCAGTAACAGGGAGTGCCCAGGGACTGTACCCCATAACAGTGAGTGCCCAGGGTCTGTACCCCAGTAACAGAGAGTGCCCAGGGACTGTACCCCAGTAACAGAGAGTGGCAAGGGACTGTACCCCAGTAACAGGGAGTGCCCAGAGTCCGTACCCCAGTAACAGGGAGTGCCCAGGGATTGTACCCCAGTAACAGGGAGTGCCCAGGGACTGTACCCCAGTAACAGAGTGTGCCCAGGGACTGTACCCCATAACAGTGAGTGCCCAGGGACTGTACCCCAGTAACAGGGAGTGCCCAGGGACCGTATCCCAGTAACAGGGAGTGCCCAGGGACCGTACCCCAGTAACAGGGAGTGCCCAGGGACTGTACCCCAGTAACAGGGAGTGCCCAGGGACCGTACCCCAGTAACAGAGAGTGCCCAGGGACTGTACCCCAGTAACAGAGAGTGCCCAGGGACTGTATCCCAGTAACAGAGAGTGCCCAGGGACTGTATCCCAGTAACAGGGAGTGCCCAGGGACCGTACCCCAGTAACAGAGAGTGCCCAGGGACTGTACCCCAGTAACAGAGAGTGCCCAGGGACCATACCCCAGTAACAGAGAGTGCCCAGGGACTGTACCCCAGTAACAGGGAGTGCCCAGGGACTGTACCCCAGTTACAGAGAGTGCCCAGGGACTGTACCCCAGTAACAGAGAGTGCCTACGGACTGTAGCCCAGTAACAGAGGCTGCCCAGGGACCGTACCCCAGTAACAGAGAGTGCCCAGGGACTGTATCCCAGTAACAGAGAGTGCCCAGGGACTGTACCCCAGTAACAGGGAGTGCCCAGGGACTGTATCCCAGTAACAGAGAGTGCCCAGGGACTGTATCCCAGTAACAGAGAGTGCCCAGGGACTGTACCCCAGTAACAGTGAGTGCCCAGGGACTGTACCCCAGTAACAGAGAGTGCCCAGGGTCTGTACCCCAGTAACAGGGAGTGCCCAGGGACTGTACCCCAGTAACAGAGAGTGCCCAGGGACTGTACCCCAGTAACAGGGAGTGCCCAGGGACTGTAGCCCAGTAACAGAGAGTGCCCAGGGACTGTACCCCAGTAACAGTGAGTGCCCAGGGACTGTACCCCAGTAACAGTGAGTGCCCAGGGACTGTACCCCAGTAACAGTGAGTGCCCAGGGACTGTACCCCAGTAACAGGGAGTGCCCAGGGACTGTATCCCAGTAACAGAGAGTGCCCAGGGACTGTATCCCAGTAACAGAGAGTGCCCAGGGACTGTACCCCAGTAACAGTGAGTGCCCAGGGACTGTACCCCAGTAACAGAGAGTGCCCAGGGACTGTACCCCAGTAACAGAGAGTGCCCAGGGACTGTACCCCAGTAACAGAGAGTGCCCAGGGACTGTACCCCAGTAACAGGGAGTGCCCAGGGACTGTAGCCCAGTAACAGAGAGTGCCCAGGGACTGTACCCCAGTAACAGTGAGTGCCCAGGGACTGTACCCCAGTAACAGGGAGTGCCCAGGGACTGTACCCCAGTAACAGTGAGTGCCCAGGGACTGTACCCCAGTAACAGAGAGTGCCCAGGGACTGTACCCCAGTAACAGTGAGTGCCCAGGGACTGTACCCCAGTAACAGGGAGTGCCCAGGGACTGTACCCCAGTGTGAATTGACTCAGTGGATTTGATGCTTTTATTGGTTTAAGAAAATGGAACATTTGAAATAATTTATTAAAAACGGAATATTTCAAAATATTCATAATCCCTGCTGTGCCTCTGGAAGTGAATTGCTTTTCATTGTGCGTTTGTGAACGGTTTAAACAATCAATAATAAAAATAACATTGCTGCAAAATGCTGGAGCCCGGAGAATCCGAGACTATCGCAGCACAGGAGGAGGCCATTCAGCCCATCGTGCCTGTGCCGGCCGCGTAAAGGTGCTGTCCAGTTAGTCCCCCTCCCCGCTCCTTTCCACAAACCCTGTTCAATTTTTCTTCCATCTATATTTCTCACCTTCCCTTTTGAAAGTTGATAGGGATTCTGAACTGATTTTGAATTGACGCCCTCTAGTTACCCACAGACCAACCAGTGGGAATTCTTTCTCTTGATTTATTTGATCAGATCTGCTCACCCTTTTGTCCAGTTCTGTCGGAGAGCAAGAATGGGAATTGGGAGCGGGAGGTCGTGGGTCAGCGGGGAAGGGGTTTACAGGGGGAGTTCCTGAGTGTGGGGCAGTGATAGTTGAGGGCTCGGTGCCACAGTGGTGGAAGTGGGGGAGGATGTGTGTGTGTGGGGTATAGTGTAGGGGCTGAAGCTTGAGGAGGGAGAGAGATGGATGGGGTAGGACTGGAGGTGTAGAGATCGGGGGTAGAGCTAAAGGATGAGGGAGTTGGGCTGTAGGTGAGGGTTGGAGGAAGGACTGGAGGGGAAGGGGTAGGGGAGGAGCTGGAGGTGTAGAGATCAGCGGTATGGCTAGAGAGTTTGGGCTGGAGGTGTACAGGTGAGGGTTGGGCTGGGCTGTACAGGTGAGGGGGTGGGCTGGGGTGTACAGGTGAGGGTTGGGCTGGGGTGTACAGGTGAGGGTTGGGCTGGGCTGTACAGGTGAGGGGTGGGCTGGGGTGTACAGGTGAGGGTTGGGCTGGGCTGTACAGGTGAGGGGTTGGGCTGGGCTGTACAGGTGAGGGTGTGGGCTAGGGGTGTACAGGTGAGGGGTGGGCTGGGGTCTATAGGTGAGGGGTGGGCTGGGGTCTATAGGTGAGGGGTGGGCTGGGGTGTACAGGTGAGGGTTGGGCTGGGGTGTACAGGTGTGGGTTGGGCTAGGGGTGTACAGGTGTGGGTTGGGCTAGGGGTGTACAGGTGTGGGTTGGGCTGGGGTGTACAGGTGAGGGTTGGGCTGGGGTCTATAGGTGAGGGTTGGGCTAGGGGTGTACAGGTGAGAGTTGGGCTGGGGTGTACAGGTGTGGGTTGGGCTGGGGTCTATAGGTGTGGGTTGGGCTGGGGTGTACAGGTGAGAGTTGGGCTGGGGTGTACAGGTGTGGGTTGGGCTGGGGTCTATAGGTGTGGGTTGGGCTGGGGTGTACAGGTGTGGGTTGGGCTGGGGTCTATAGGTGTGGGTTGGGCTGGGGTCTATAGGTGTGGGTTGGGCTGGGGTGTACAGGTGTGGGTTGGGCTGGGGTCTATAGGTGTGGGTTGGGCTGGGGTGTACAGGTGTGGGTTGGGCTGGGGTCTATAGGTGTGGGTTGGGCTGGGGTGTACAGGTGTGGGTTGGGCTGGGGTCTATAGGTGTGGGTTGGGCTGGGGTCTATAGGTGTGGGTTGGGCTGGGGTCTATAGGTGTGGGTTGGGCTGGGGTCTATAGGTGTGGGTTGGGCTGGGGTCTATAGGTGTGGGTTGGGCTAGGGGTGTACAGGTGTGGGTTGGGCTGGGGTCTATAGGTGTGGGTTGGGCTGGGGTCTATAGGTGTGGGTTGGGCTGGGGTGTACAGGTGTGGGTTGGGCTGGGGTCTATAGGTGTGGGTTGGGCTGGGGTGTACAGGTGTGGGTTGGGCTGGGGTGTACAGGTGTGGGTTGGGCTGGGGTCTATAGGTGTGGGTTGGGCTGGGGTCTATAGGTGTGGGTTGGGCTGGGGTGTACAGGTGTGGGTTGGGCTGGGGTCTATAGGTGTGGGTTGGGCTGGGGTCTATAGGTGTGGGTTGGGCTGGGGTCTATAGGTGTGGGTTGGGCTGGGGTCTATAGGTGTGGGTTGGGCTGGGGTCTATAGGTGTGGGTTGGGCTAGGGGTGTACAGGTGAGGGTTGGGCTAGGGGTGTACAGGTGAGGGTTGGGCTAGGGGTGTACAGGTGAGGGTTGGGCTAGGGGTGTACAGGTGAGGGTTGGGCTAGGGGTGTACAGGTGAGGGTTGGGCTAGGGGTGTACAGGTGTGGGTTGGGCTGGGGTGTACAGGTGAGGGTTGGGCTAGGGGTGTACAGGTGAGGGTTGGGCTAGGGGTGTACAGGTGTGGGTTGGGCTGGGGTGTACAGGTGAGGGTTGGGCTGGGGTCCATAGGTGAGGGTTGGGCTAGGGGTGTACAGGTGAGGGTTGGGCTAGGGGTGTACAGGTGAGGGTTGGGCTAGGGGTGTACAGGTGTGGGTTGGGCTGGGGTGTACAGGTGAGGGTTGGGCTGGGGTCCATAGGTGAGGGTTGGGCTGGGGTCTATAGGTGAGGGTTGGGCTAGGGGTGTACAGGTGAGGGTTGGGCTAGGGGTGTACAGGTGTGGGTTGGGCTGGGGTCCATAGGTGAGGGGTGGGCTGGGGTCTATAGGTGAGGGTTGGGCTAGGGGTGTACAGGTGAGGGTTGGGCTAGGGGTGTACAGGTGTGGGTTGGGCTGGGGTGTACAGGTGAGGGTTGGGCTGGGGTCCATAGGTGAGGGTTGGGCTGGGGTCTATAGGTGAGGGTTGGGCTAGGGGTGTACAGGTGAGGGTTGGGCTGGGGTCTATAGGTGAGGGTTGGGCTGGGGTCTATAGGTGAGGGTTGGGCTAGGGGTGTACAGGTGAGGGTTGGGCTGGGGTCCATAGGTGAGGGTTGGGCTGGGGTCTATAGGTGAGGGTTGGGCTAGGGGTGTACAGGTGAGGGTTGGGCTAGGGGTGTACAGGTGTGGGTTGGGCTAGGGGTGTACAGGTGAGGGTTGGGCTGGGGTCTATAGGTGAGGGTTGGGCTAGGGGTGTACAGGTGTGGGTTGGGCTGGGGTCTATAGGTGAGGGTTGGGCTGGGGTCCATAGGTGAGGGTTGGGCTAGGGGTGTACAGGTGTGGGTTGGGCTAGGGGTGTACAGGTGAGGGTTGGGCTGGGGTCTATAGGTGAGGGTTGGGCTAGGGGTGTACAGGTGAGGGTTGGGCTAGGGGTGTACAGGTGTGGGTTGGGCTAGGGGTGTACAGGT
This sequence comes from Squalus acanthias, assembly GCA_030390025.1. Classification (NCBI taxonomy): domain Eukaryota; kingdom Metazoa; phylum Chordata; class Chondrichthyes; order Squaliformes; family Squalidae; genus Squalus; species Squalus acanthias. The sequence continues at coordinate 19,521 of JASTWF010001574.1, forward strand.
GAGGGTTGGGCTAGGGGTGTACAGGTGAGGGTTGGGCTGGGGTCCATAGGTGAGGGTTGGGCTAGGGGTGTACAGGTGAGGGTTGGGCTAGGGGTGTACAGGTGTGGGTTGGGCTAGGGGTGTACAGGTGAGGGTTGGGCTAGGGGTGTACAGGTGAGGGTTGGGCTAGGGGTGTACAGGTGAGGGTTGGGCTAGGGGTGTACAGGTGAGGGTTGGGCTAGGGGTGTACAGGTGAGGGTTGGGCTAGGGGTGTACAGGTGAGGGTTGGGCTAGGGGTGTACAGGTGAGGGTTGGGCTAGGGGTGTACAGGTGAGGGTTGGGCTAGGGGTGTACAGGTGTGGGTTGGGCTGGGGTGTACAGGTGAGGGGTGGGCTAGGGGTGTACAGGTGTGGGTTGGGCTGGGGTGTATAGATTAATGTTGGGATGGGGGTGTACAGTTGTGGGGCGTATCTAGAATGGATTTCAAAGCAGGTGGGCTGGGAAATGTCAGGGTGTGGAGAACGAGTGTTAGCGGGGTTGGGCTCTCGGTGGTGTGTGATTCTGTTCAGGCTTTTTGCCACGCGGAGAACTGAAGCCACACCCTCTGAACCTGGTTTAAAATAGCTCAAGGTCGAATCTGTCTACTGATTTGTACGTGTTGTACAAAGCGTTAGTTTCGAGTCAGTTCGTGCAGTGTATGAAGGACACAAGGTCATTTCCTGAAGGCAAATATCTAATGAGAATAGTGCTGTGAGTGGGACTGACTGATTCCCGCTCACTCCAGCTCCCTCCTGCACTCTCCCGCTCACTCCAGCTCCCTCCTGCACTCTCCCACTCACTCCAGCTCCCTCCTGCACTCTCCAGCTCCCTCCTGCACTCTCCCGCTCACTCCAGCTCCCTCCTGCACTCTCCCGCTCACTCTAGCTCCCTCCAGCACGCTCCTGCTCACTCCCGCTCACTCCAGCTCCCCCAGCACTCTCCCGCTCACTCCCACTCCCTCCAGCTCCCCCAGCACTCTCCCGTTCACTCCCGCTCCCCCAGCACTCTCCCGTTCACTCCCGCTCCCCCAGCACTCTCCCGTTCACTCCAGCTCCCCCAGCACACTCCTGCTCACTCAAGCTCCCCCAGCACACTCCAGCTCTCTCCAGCTCCCCCAGCACACTCCTGCTCACTCCAGCTCCCCCAGCACACTCCCGCTCACTCTACCTCACTCCAGCTCACTCCAGCTCCCCCAGCACTCTCCCGCTCACTCCAGCTCCCCCAGCACTCTCCAGCTCCCTCCAGCACTCTCCAGCTCCCTCCAGCACTCTCCAGCTCACTCCAGCTCCCCCAGCACACTCCCGCTCACTCTACCTCACTCCAGCTCCCTCCAGCTCACTCCAGCTCCCCCAGCACTCTCCCGCTCACTCCAGCTCCCCCAGCACTCTCCAGCTCCCTCCAGCACTCTCCAGCTCCCTCCAGCACTCTCCAGCTCACTCCAGCTCCTTCCAGCACTCTCCAGCTCCCTCCAGCACTCTCCAGCTCCCCCAGCACTCTCCCGCTCCCCCAGCACTCTCCAGCTCACTCCAGCTCCCCCAGCACTCTCCAGCTCACTCCAGCTCCTTCCAGCACTCTCCAGCTCCCTCCAGCTCCCTCCAGCACTCTCCAGCTCACTCCAGCTCCTTCCAGCACTCTCCAGCTCCCTCCAGCTCCCTCCAGCACTCTCCAGCTCCCCCAGCACTCTCCAGCTCCCCCAGCACTCTCCAGCTCACTCCAGCTCCTTCCAGCACTCTCCCGCTCCCCCAGCACTCTCCAGCTCACTCCAGCTCCCCCAGCACTCTCCAGCTCCCTCCAGGACTCTCCAGCACACTCCAGCTCCCCCAGCACTCTCCAGCTCCCTCCAGGACTCTCCAGCACACTCCAGCTCCCTCCAGCACACTCCAGCTCCCTCCAGCACTCTCCAGCACACTCCAGCTCCCTCCAGCACACTCCAGCTCACTCTACCTCGCTCCAGCTCCCTCCAGCTCACTCTACCTCACTCCAGCTCCCTCCAGCACTCTCCAGCACACTCCAGCTCTCTCCAGCTCACTCTACCTCACTCCAGCTTCCTCCAGCACTCTCCAGCTCACTCCAGCTCTCTCCAGCACACTCCAGCACACTCCAGCTCTCTCCAGCACACTCCAGCTCTCTCCAGCTTCCTCCAGCACACTCCAGCTCCCTCCAGCTTCCTCCAGCTCTCTCCAGCTCTCTCCAGCTCACTCCAGCTCTCTCCAGCTTCCTCCAGCACACTCCAGCTCACTCCAGCTCTCTCCAGCTCACTCCAGCTCTCTCCAGCTTCCTCCAGCTCACTCCAGCACACTCCAGCTCACTCCAGCTTCCTCCAGCTCACTCCAGCTCTCTCCAGCTTCCTCCAGCACACTCCAGCTCACTTTTTTGCCTGTTAACTGCTTGGGGTCGTTTCTCCGTGTTCAAAGCCGTTACAGAAATGGAAGTCCTTATTGTGGAACTGTGGGGATTCTGGGCGGATCTCGAAGTGAGGGCTGGTGAGCAGGTTATCGGTAATCAGGTTATTATTAACCAGATTAACAGTGACCGGGTCATCGGTGAGCGGTTTATCGGTGAGCGGGTGCTGATTGATGCCACTATTGATGACTCCTTCCATCACTTCACTGTGGATTGGGACGGGATGATAGGACAGTGATTTATCCGTTTTATGTGGACTGGACATAACGGGGCAATCAGCCACGTTGTGCGGTAGATGCCAGTACTGGGAGTGTCGGCCTGGATTATGGGTTCAAGTCTCTGGAGTGGGGACTTGAACCCCCGCCCTTCTGAAGCACAGGCACGAGTGCTGCCCACTGAGACATGATTGACACTTGAGTGAGTTTATTCAACAACGGATGAAGCGGAAAATGACTAGTCTGGATATAACGCACCCGTGTGTCCTTATCATAGAATCATCGAAATTTACAGCACAGAAGGAGGCCATTCGGCCCATCTTGTCCTTGCCGGCCGACAAAGAGCGATCCACCCTAATCCCACTTTCCAGCTCTTGGTCCGTAGCCTTGTAGGTTACAGCACTTCAATGCTTATCCAAGTACTTTTTAAATGTGATGAGAGTTTCTGCCTCTACCACTCTTTCAGGCAGTGAGTTCCAGACCCCACCACCCTCTGGGGGAAAAACTTTCTCCTCAACTCCCCTTCAACCTCTGAACAATTACTTTAAATCTATGCCCCCTGGTTATTGACCTCTCTGCTAAGGGAAATAACTCCTTCCTATCCACTCTATCTAGGCCCCTCATAATTTTATACAGCTCAATTAGGTCTCCCTTCAGCCTCCTCTGTTCCAAAGAAAACAACCCCAGCCGATCCAATCTTTCCTCATATCTAAAATTCCCCAGCCCAGGCAACATCCTTGTAAATCTCCTCCGCACCATTTATAGTGCAATCACATCCTTCCTGTAATGTGGTGACCAGAACTGCACGCAGTATTCTAGCTGCGGCCTAACTCGTGTTTTATCCAGTTCAAGCATAACCTCCCTGCTCTTATATTCTATGCCTCGGCTAATAAAGGAAAGTATCCCGTATGCCTTCTTAACCACTTTATCTACCTGCCCTGCGACCTTCAGGGATCTGTGGACCTGCACTCCAAGGTCCCTCTGATCTTCTGTACTTCTCAGTGTCCTACCATTTAATGTGTATTCCCTTGCCTTGTTAGCCCTCCCCAAATGCATTACCTCACACTTCTCCGGATTGAACTCCATTTGCCTCTGTTCTGCCCACCTGACCAGTCCATTGATATATTCCTGCAGTCTGAAGCCTTGTACTGCCCACCCTCCTGTCCAGCGCATCGAAAGGGAATACGGCGCAATCCAAACACTGAACTATTTTATAAATATCGAGGCAGGGTCTCTTGCGATTTCGAGCAGTGCGTGAGCCGCGCGGTCCCACTCAGGTCCCGAGATCCCGTGGGACCATTGCTGGTCTCCTGCAGTCACTCCGGCAGAAAGCCCAGAGGCACTGAGGGGGATGGATGGAGAGACCAGCGGGGTGGGACTTCCAAACTGGACTCAGTGATTCACCGACCAGTAATGATGGGAACGTGCTTAAGAACGGCCCAGGGTTTATTACCCTTGTTGCACAGGATGCACTGGATTGAGTCAGCTGTGGCTCAGTGGGTCGGTATCTCCCTTCTGAGTCAGAAGGTTGTGGGTTCATAGTCCCACTGCAGATACTTGGACATAAAAATCCAGGCTGACACTCCCAGTGCAGTACCGAGGCAGCGCAGCGCAGTCGGACGGGCAGTACTGAGGGAGCGCCGCACAGTCGGAGGGGCAGTACTGAGCTGCACTGTCGGAGGGGCAGTACTGAGGGAGTGCCGCACTGTCGGAGGGGCAGTACTGAGGGAGCGCCGCACTGTCGGAGGGGCAGTACTGAGGGAGCGCCACACTGTCGGAGGGGCAGTACTGAGGGAGTGCCGCACTGTCGGAGGGGCAGTACTGAGGGAGCGATGCACTGTCGGAAGGGCGGTACTGAGGGAGTGCTGCACTGTCGGAGGGACAGTACTGAGGTAGCACCGCACTGTCAGAGGGGCGGTACTGAGGGAGCGCCGCACTGTCGGAGGGGCAGCACTGAGGGAACGCTGCACTGTTGGAGGGGCAGTACTGAGGGAACGCTGCACTGTTGGAGGGGCAGTACTGAGGGAGCGCCGCACTGTCGGAGGGGCAGTACTGAGGGAGCGCCGCACTGTCGGAGGGGCGGTACTGAGGGAGCGCCGCACTGTCGGAGGGGCGGTACTGAGGGAGCGCCGCACTGTCGGAGGGGCAGTACTGAGGGAGCGCCGCACTGTCGGAGGGGCAGCACTGAGGGAACGCTGCACTGTTGGAGGGAAGTTCCTGAGGGAGTGCAGCACTGTCGGAGGGGCAGTACTGAGGGAGCGCCGCACTGTTGGAGGGGCAGTACTGAGGGAGCGCCGCACTGTCAGAGGGGCGGTACTGAGGGAGTGCTGCACTGTCGGAGGGACAGTACTGAGGGAGCACCGCACTGTCAGAGGGGCAGTACTGAGGGAGCGCTGCACTGTCGGAGGGAAGTTCCTGAGGGAGTGCAGCACTGTCGGAGGGGCAGTACTGAGGGAGCGCTGCACTGACGGAGGGGCAGCACTGAGGGAATGCTGCACTGCTGGAGGGGCAGTACTGAGGGAGCGCCGCATTGTCAGAGGGGCGGTACTGAAAGAGTGCTGCACTGTCGGAGGGGCAGTACTGAGGGAGCGCCGCACTGTCGGAGGGGCGGTACTGAGGGAGTGCTGCACTATTGGAGATGGAGTACTGAGGGAGCGCAGCAATGTCGGAGGGGCAGCACTGAGAGAACGCTGCACTGTCGGAGGGGCAGTACTGAGGGAGCGCCGCACTGTCGGAGGGGCAGTACTGAGAGAACGCTGCACTGTCGGAGGGGCAGTACTGAGGGAGCGCCACAGTGTCGGAGGGGCAGTACTGAGGGAGCGCTGCACTCTCGGAGGGGCAGTCCTGAGGGAGCGCCGCACTGTCGGAGGGGCAGTACTGAGGGAGCGCTGCACTGTCGGAGGGGCAGTACTGAGGGAGCACCGCACTGTCGGAGGGGCAGTACTGAGGGAGCTCTGCACTGTCGGAGGGGCGGTACTGAGTGAGCACCGCACTGTCGGAGGGGCGGTACTGAGTGAGCGTCCGCACTGTCGGAGGGGCAGTACTAAGGGAGCGCTGCAATGTCGGAGGGGCGGTACTGAGAGAGCGCCGCACTGTCGGAGGGGCAGTACTGAGGGAACGCTGCACTGTCGGAGGGATGGTACCGAGGGAGTGCTGCACTGTCGGAGGAACAGTACTGAGGGAGCACCGCACTGTCAGAGGGGCGGTACTGAGGGAGCGCTGCACTATTGGAGGGGCAGTACTGAGGGAGCGCTGCACTGTCGGAGGGGCGGTACTGAGGGAACGCTGCACTGTCGGAGGGGTAGTACTGAGGGAACGCTGCACTGTCGTAGGGGCAGTACTGAGGGAGCGCTGCACTGACGGAGGGGTGGTACTGAGGGAGCGCTGCACTGACGGAGGGGCAGCACTGAGGGAACGCTGCACTGTCGTAGGGGCAGTACTGAGGCAGCGTTGCACTGTCGGAGGAGCAGTACTGAGGGAACGCTGCACTGTCGGAGGGGCAGTACTGAGGGAGCGCCGCATTGTCAGAGGGGCGGTACTGAGGGAGTGCTGCACTGTCGGAGGGGCAGTACTGAGGGAGCGCCGCACTGTCGGAGGGGCGGTACTGAGGGTGCGCTGCACTATTGGAAGGGCAGTACTGAGGGAGCGCTGCACTGTCGGAGGGGCAGTACTGAGGGAGCGCTGCACTGTCGGAGGGGCAGTCCGAAGGGAGCGCCACAGTGTCGGAGGGGCAGTACTGAGGGAATGCTGCACTGTCGGAGGGGCAGTACTGAGGGAACGCTGCACTGTCGGAGGGATGGTACCGAGGGAGTGCTGCACTGTCGGAGGGACAGTACTGAGGGAGCACCGCACTGTCAGAGGGGCGGTACTGAGGGAGCGCTGCACTATTGGAGGGGCAGTACTGAGGGAGCGCTGCACTGTCGGAGGGGCGGTACTGAGGGAACGCTGCACTGTCGGAGGGGCAGTACTGAGGGAACGCTGCACTGTCGTAGGGGCAGTACTGAGGGAGCGCTGCACTGACGGAGGGGCGGTACTGAGGGAGCGCTGCACTGACGGAGGGGCAGCACTGAGGGAACGCTGCACTGTCGTAGGGGCAGTACTGAGGGAGCGTTGCACTGTCGGAGGAGCAGTACTGAGGGAACGCTGCACTGTCGGAGGGGCAGTACTGAGGGAGCGCCGCATTGTCAGAGGGGCGGTACTGAGGGAGTGCTGCACTGTCGGAGGGGCAGTACTGAGGGAGCGCCGCACTGTCGGAGGGGCGGTACTGAGGGTGCGCTGCACTATTGGAAGGGCAGTACTGAGGGAGCGCTGCACTGTCGGAGGGGCAGTCCTAAGGGAGCGTCACAGTGTCGGAGGGGCAGTACTGAGGGAGCGCTGCACTGTCGGAGGGGCAGCTCTGAGGAAACGCTGCACTGTCGGAGGGGCAGTACTGAGGGAGCGCCGCACTGTCGGAGGGGCAGTACTAAGGGAGCGCTGCACTGTCGGAGGGTCAGCACTGAGGGAACGCTGCACTGTCGGAAGGGCAGTACTGAGTGAGCACCGCACTGTCGGAGGGGCGGTACTGAGTGAGCACCGCACTGTCGGATGGGCAGTACTGAGGGAGCGTCACAGTGTCGGAGGGGCAGTACTGAGGGAGTGCTGCACTGTCGGAGGGGCAGCTCTGAGGAAACGCTGCACTGTTGGAGGGGCAGTACTGAGGGAGCGCCGCACTGTCGGAGGGGTAGTACTAAGGGAGCGCTGCACTGTCGGAGGGGCAGCACTGAGGGAACGCTGCACTGTCGTAGGGGCAGTACTGAGGGAGCGCTGCACTGACGGAGGGGCGGTACTGAGGGAGCGCTGCACTGACGGAGGGGCAGCACTGAGGGAACGCTGCACTGTCATAGGGGCAGTACTGAGGGAGCGTTGCACTGTCGGAGGAGCCGTACTGAGGGAAAGCTGCACTGTCGGAGGGGCAGTACTGAGGGAACGCCGCATTGTCAGAGGGGCGGTACTGAGGGAGTGCTGCACTATTGGAAGGGCAGTACTGAGGGAGCGCTGCACTGTCGGAGGGGCAGTACTGAGGGAGCGCTGCACTGTCAGAGGTACAGTCCTAAGGGAGCGCCACAGTGTCGGAGGGGCAGTACTGAGGGAGCGCTGCACTTTCGGAGGGGCAGCTCTGAGGGAACGCTGCACTGTCGGAGGGGCAGTACTGAGGGAGCGCCGCACTGTCGGAGGGCCAGTACTGAGGGAGCGCCGCACTGTCGGAGGGGCAGTACTAAGGGAGCGCTGCACTGTCGGAGGGTCAGCACTGACGGAACGCTGCACTGTCGGAGGGGCAGTACTGAGGGAGCGCTGCACTGTCCGAGTGGCAGTACTGAGGGAGCGCCGCACTGTCGGAGGGGCAGTACTGAGGGAGCGCTGCAGTGTCGGAGGGGCGGTACCGAGGGAGTGCTGCACTGTCGGAGGGACAGTACTGAGGGAGCGCTGCACTGTCGGAGGGGTGGTACTGAGTGAGTGCACCACTATCGGAGGGGCAGTACTGAGGGAGCGCTGCACTGTCGGAGGGGTGGTACTGAGGGAGCGCCGCACTGTCGGAGGGGCGGTAATGAGGGAGTGCTACACTGTCGGAGGGGCAGTACTGAGGGAGCGCCGCACTGTCGGAGGGGCGGTACTGAGGGAGCGCTGCACTATTGGAGGGGCAGTACTGAGGGAGCGCAGCACTTTCGGAAGGGCGGCACTGAGGGAACGCTGCACTGTCGGAGGGACAGTACTGAGGGAGCGCTGCACTGTCGGAGGGGCAGTCCTGAGGGAGCGCCGCACTGTCGGAGGGGCAGTACTGAGGGAGCGCTGCACTGTCGGAGGGGCAGTACTGAGGGAGCGCCGCACTGTCGGAGGGGCAGTACTGAGGGAGCGCCGCACTGTCGGAGGGGCTGTACTGAGGGTGCGCTGCACTGTCGGAGGGGCAGTACTGAGGGAGCGCCGCACTGTCGGAGGGGCAGTACTGAGGGAGCGCTGCACTGTCGGAGGGTCAGTACTGAGGGAGTGCTGCACTGTCAGAGGGGCAGTACTGAGGGAGCGCTGCACTATCGGAGGGTCGGTACTGAGGGTTCACTGCACTGTCAGAGGGGCAGTACTGAGGGAGCGCTGCACTGTCGGAGGGTCAGTACTGAGGGAGCGCCGCACTGTCGGAGGGGCAGTACTGAGGGATTGCTGCACTATCAGAGGGTCAGTACTGAGGGATCGCTGCACTGTCAGAGGGGCAGTACTGAGGGATCGCCGCACTGTCGGAGGGGCGGTACTGAGGTAGTGCTGCACTGTCGGAGGGTCAGTACTGAGGGATCGCCGCACTGTCGGAGGGTCAGTACTGAGGGAGTGCTGCACTGTCGGAGGGGCAGTACTGAGGGATTGCTGCACTGTCGGAGGGTCAGTACTGAGGGAGCGCCGCACTGTCGGAGGGGCGGTACTGAGGGATCGCCGCACTGTTGGAGGGGCGGTACTGAGGGAGTGCTGCACTGTCGGAGGGTCAGTACTGAGGGAGCGCCGCACTGTCGGAGGGGCAGTACTGAGGGAGCGCCGCACTGTCGGAGGGGCGGTACTGAGGGAGCGCCGCACTGTCGGAGGGGCGGTACTGAGGGAGCGCCGCACTGTCGGAGTGTCGGTACTGAGGGATTGCTGCACTATCGGAGGGGCAGTACTGAGGGAGCGCCGCACTGTCGGAGGTGCGGTACTGAGGGAGCGCCGCACTGTTGGAGGGGCCGTACTGAGGGAGCGCTGCACTATCGGAGGGTCAGTACTGAGGGAGCGCTGCACTGTCGGAGGGGCAGTCCTGAGGGAGCGCCGCACTGTTGGAGAGGCGGTACTGAGGGAGCGCCGCACTGTCGGAGGGGCGGTACTGAGGGAGCGCCGCACTGTCGGAGGGGCGGTACTGAGGGAGCACTGCACTATCGGAGGGTCAGTACTGAGAGAGCGCTGCACTATCAGAGGTGCCATCTTTCGGATGAGACGTTAAATTGAGATGTTAGTCTGCTCTCTGAGGTGGACATAAACGATCCCACGGCCACTATTGGAAGGGGAGCAGGGTCATTCTGCCTGGTATCCTGGGTCAATATTTATCCCTCAATCAACATGACTAAAAAACAGATTATCTGGCCATATCGCATTGCTGTTTGTGGGAGCTTGCTGTGCGCAGATTGACTGCCGCGTTTCCTACATTTCAACAGTGACTGCACTTCAAAAAGTACTTCATTGGCTGCAAAGTGTTTTGGGATGTCCTGAGGTTGTGAAAGGTGGTATAGAAATGCAATTCTTTTTTAAATGTTTTGGTAACACAGTGATGGGTGTGTGGAGTTCAGTGTCATATTCCCCATTGTCAGTCAATGCTGCCCCCCGCTGACGTCTGATAGACAGTGCAGTGCTGTAAATGTACAAGGGCTGAGGGCACTGGTTCTGTCCTACCTCTGTCAGCAGTGACAGTGCCCGCTTAATCATTGCCTTTGGCTCATTTCTCTTCTGCAGTCTCGGCAGCTTTTCCTCCATTCTTTTGGGCCCCACCGATGTGGAAGCCTGGCTGGTGAGCTGCCGCCCAAATGCTCGGCCCTCGATGGGTTGTAGCTTCTTAATCTGTGGCTGTCTCGCTGTGCTCCAGGTGGGAGGGCCATATTCCAGGGGTGGGCGGGGCACAGCTCACAACAGTCTGAGGAAAGCCCTGGGGCTGACAGCGTGCTTCATTCCACAGAGAGCTGGGGGTATCTGGGCATTAACTGTAATCACAGTCCCACCAGGGGTATCGGGCATTACCTGTAATCCCCCACCCCAGGGGTATCTGGGCATGACCTGTAATCACCGTCCCTCCAGGGGTATCTGGGCATTACTTGTAATCACCGTCCCACCAGGGGTATCTGGGCATTACCTGTAATCACCGTCCCTCCAGGGGTATCTGGGCATTACTTGTAATCACTGTCCCACCAGGGGTATCTGGGCATTACCTGTAATCACCGTCCCACCAGGGGTATCTGGGCATTACCTGTAATCACCGTCCCACCAGGGGTATCGGGCATTAACTGTAATCACCGTCCCACCAGGGGTATCCGGGCATTACCTGCAATCACCGTCCCTCCAGGGGTATCTGGGCATTACTTGTAATCACCGTCCCACCAGGGGTATCTGGCCATTACCTGTAATCACCGTCCCTCCAGGGGTATCGGGCATTAACTGTAATCACCGTCCCACCAGGGGTATCCGGGCATTACCTGTAATCACAGTCCCACCAGGCGTATCTGGGCATTACCTGTAATCACCGTCCCACCAGGGGTATCCGGGCATTACCTGTAATCACCGTCCCACCAGGGATATCCGGGCATTACCTGTAATCACCGTCCCACCAGGGGTATCCGGGCATTACCTGCAATCACCATCCCACCAGGGGTATCCGGGCATTACCTGCAATCACCGTCCCACCAGGCGTATCTGGGCATTACCTGTAATCACCGTCCCACCAGGGGTATCTGGGCATTACCTGTAATCACCGTCCCACCAGGGGTATCCGGGCATTACCTGTAATCACCGTCCCACCAGGCGTATCTGGGCATTACCTGCAATTGCCGTCCCACCAGGGGTATCCGGGCATTACCTGCAATCACCGTCCCACCAGGCGTATCTGGGCATTACCTGTAATCACCGTCCCACCAGGGGTATCTGGGCATTACCTGCAATTGCCGTCCCACCAGGGGTATCCGGGCATTACCTGCAATCACCGTCCCACCAGGCGTATCTGGGCATTACCTGTAATCACCGTCCCACCAGGGGTATCCGGGCATTACCTGTAATCACCGTCCCACCAGGCGTATCTGGGCATTACCTGCAATTGCCGTCCCACCAGGGGTATCCGGGCATTACCTGCAATCACCGTCCCACCAGGCGTATCTGGGCATTACCTGTAATCACCGTCCCACCAGGGGTATCCGGGCATTACCTGTAATCACCGTCCCTCCAGGGGTATCCGGGCATTACCTGTAATCTCCGTCCCTCCAGGGGTATCTGGGCATTACCTGTAATCACAGTCCCACCAGGCGTATCTGGGCATTACCTGTAATCTCCGTCCCACCAGGGGTATCCGGGCATTACCTGTAATCACCGTCCCTCCAGGGGTATCCGGGCATTACCTGTAATCACCGTCCCTCCAGGGGTATCCGGGCATTACCTGTAATCACCGTCCCACCAGGGGTATCGGGCATTACCTGTAATCACTGTCCCACCAGGGGTATCCGGGCATTACCTGTAATCACCGTCCCACCAGGGGTATCCGGGCATTACCTGCAATCACCATCCCTCCAGGTATATCCTGGAATTACCTGCAATGGGTACAACCATGGCTATCCTGTCACAGGAACCAGTATTGTATCAAAATTAGCGGGTAATATGAAAGGTTTGTTCGATGCATTTCTCACACAGGCCAATCCTTAGGACACTGGGAGTGTGAGTGAGATCTCCTGTTGAGCTCCAGTGTGGATAGTCTTGTGCTGTGGATTGATGTCCACCAGTGTCAGATTACCACGGACGGAGGAGTCGTTCACTCCATTAGTCTGGCCCAGATTCAAGCAGATGTTGGATGGAAAGACGACAGTGAGCCGACATGTGGGGGCCAGATGTTTAAGGCTTTATTCTGTGCTTACATTGTGTGTTTGTACCTTTGCCTTATCCTGGGTCTGTCGCAGCAATGACAGGATTAACAATAAGGAGGGACTGTGTAGGAGGTGGATGGAAACGCGTGGCAATGAGTTCCGAGATGAGTGAGAGCCCTGCCACTAGAACCTAAGGGGCTTTGAGGAACACGGGCCTAGAAATTGGATATAACCCGAAAACGGGCGGAGTCATGGCCCAGCGATACTTAGCTGCGTCGGGACAAAGTGGTCTAAGTAGCACGCAAAATTCATGCTGACTGCTCTTTTACATGATTATAGTGCTGATCTCGGCACTAAACCCGCTGCTCATTGGCTTACCGCTCAACCGATGGGCCAATATCGGGTGCAGTCTAACTGCAAGTCATGTTTGGCCTCAGCTTTCTCTGCTACTTAAAGGGGAGGTTCTTTGATGCAGCAGCACCTCATTGTCATTCCATTCGGAGCGCCACTTGGAAGATCACACTACATCAGAGTGCTCTCCTGCAGCCTCAGCTTGCTGCCACCCAAGCTCAGACTGCTGCCACCGTGGCTGGGTTTACCAGTGTCGAACGGGTCTTACAGGGTCTCGCAGCAGCCCAGCCATCTGGCCTCCAGCAGATTGCTGGGAATGCTGAAGCGCCGCCCCGG